>PITA01004046.1:0-129338 GCA_004023965.1 Spilogale gracilis
AAAAAAAAAAAAAAAAAGAAAAAGAAAAAAAGGAGTGGGGGTGGTTATTACTATTTTATGGCATCTTTTTTCCATCCTTTCATTTTAACCTCTTTGCTGTCTGCTTGAGATCTAAAGAGACATATTGTTAGATCGGATTTTTAAAATCCATCCTGCCAATCTCTGTCTTCTGGTTGGAGAGTTTAATCTATTTACATTTAAAGTAATTACTGATAAGAAAGGTTATATCTGTCATTGTGCAATTTGTTTTCTATACACGTTACCACATTTCTATCCCTAATTTCCTGTATTACTATCTTCTGGTGTGTTTGATTTTTGTAATGTTTAAATTTCTTTCTCATTTTTTGTGTGTATTTATAGCTATTTCTTTTGTGGTTACCATGGAGATTACACTTAACATCTTAAAGTTATAACTCATGGAAGTTAAAATAATATAAATTATAAATATAACATATAAAGACTGCTCCTTTACAACTTTGTTTCCACTCTTGGTTGTTAATATCACAAAATTATATTTTTATATAGTATACCCTAAAACAAATTTTTTAAATGCATATCTCTTAAGTTATGTAAACATTCAGATTTGAAGTTACTACCTTTACATTAATAATTTTTCAAGTGTACTAATATCAAATTAGGTAGAAAACAAAGTGATCAGGAAACATTGTTATAATACTAGCATTATAATTTCCCATTTATTTACCTTTATGTCATATGGAGAAATAAAGATTTCAATAAAGTCATTTACTAGTATCCTTTTCATTTTTTAGGTCTCCTTTGAACATTTCTGGCAGAGCAGGACTAGTGGTCACAAAATTGTCCAACTTTTGTTTATCTGTGTATGTCTTCATTCTGCTCTTCTCTGTAAAGGACAACTTTCCTGGATATAAGATTCTTTGTTGATATTTTAGTGTTTTGAATATATTGGCCCACTGTCTTTGGGATTCCATTGTTAATGAAAAGTAATCCTTTTAACTAATTGAACATCCCTTGTATGTGATAATTTTCTTTACTCGTTTCAAATACTCTGTCTTTTGAAAGTTTGATCATAACATGCCTCAGTGTGGATCTCCTTGAGTTCAACCTATAGAAGTTCTTTGAGCCTCTTGGATATTTATATTCAGGCATTTCATCATAGTTTGGTAGTTTTTGGCTATTGTTTCTTCAAATAGTCTCTCTCTGTACCTTTCTCTCTGCTTTCGGGACTCTTATGGTGCATATGTGATATGCTTATGTTGTCCCACAGGTCCCTTAGATTTTTGTTTGCTTTTCCTGCTTTTTTCTGTTCCTCAGACTAAAAAATTTCCTTTATTCCATCTTCAATTTTGGTGATTCTTTATTCTGACTACTCAAACCTATTTTTGAATCACTCTAATAAAATTTTCATGTTAGTCATTTTACTTTGAACACCCAGTTTTTTTGGGGGGGGTTTCTGTTTATTGATACTGCCATTTTGTTCAGACATGGTTTTCTTGACTATATCATTTAGTTCTTTGAGCATCTTGAAGGTGGTTGTTTTAAAGATTTTGTAGGTCATGGCTCAGTCATTAAGCATCTGCCTTTGGCTCAGGCCATGGTCCTGGAATTCTGGGATCAAGCCCCCCATCAGGCTTCCTGCATGGTGGGAAACCTGCTTCGCCCTCTCTTACTCAGATAAATAATATCTTTAAAGATTTTGTAGGGGGGGCGCCTGGGTGGCTCAGTTGGTTAAGCAACTGCCTTCGGCTCAGGTCATGATCCCAGAGACCGGGGAAGGAGTCCCACATCAGGTTCCCTGCTCGGCAGGAAGCCTGCTTCTCCCTCTCTCACTCCCCCTGCCTGTGTTCCCTCTCTGGCTGTGTTTCTCTCTGTCAAATAAATAAAATATTAAAAAAAAAAAAAGATTTTGTAGGGATTCCTGGGTGGTTCAGGTGGTTAAGTGTCTTCAGTTCAGGTCGTGAACCCATGGGACTGGGATTGAGTCCCACATCAGGCTCCTTGCTCAGTGGGGAAGCCTGCTTCTCCCTCTTCCAGCTGCTCCCCTGCTTACCCTCCTTGTGTGCATTCTCTCTCTCTCTCTGACAAGTAAAATCTTAAAACAACAAAACAACAACAAAAAAACTTTGTGAAAAAATAAAGGCAGTATGCAAGACGGACAATTTTGATTTTTTTTTTCCATTTGAATCATCCACACATTTTTTTTTTTATATGCACTGTGATTTTTTTTTTTCCTTTTTAACCTCTGGACCTTTGAATATAGTAATATGGTAATGTTGAACACCAGTTCTGTTTCTCAGTTTTTTCTCTTTTTGATGATTGTTTTTGTTAGCTGTCTCTGTGCCAATGATCCGGTGGAGGTGTAAAGGTAACATCTTTTCATGTTTTCTCTGAGCCTTTCTTGGGGTATACACAGTTAATTTCTAGTTTCCCCCGTGTATATATAGTTGTTTTTGAATGTTTTATTCTTTATTGTATGGCTCCCCAAAGAGAAAAGCATAAAATAAATATAGGAGAAAATCCCCCTGGAAGTTATTTCTGCCAGAGGATTGTTTTGCAACAATAAGGAGTGGTGCAACAGCAATGGCTACCACCTCCTGCTGCATCTCATCACAGAGGTATAGACAATCAGTAATCAGAGCAGACATCACCAATCTTTGAAAGACAGGTCCATTTTACTCACACACTTTCTTGAATGCTGCCTACAAGATGCTCAGCTACTTGCCATGTAGCTCAGTAGCTGATACTGTGTTGAGATTAAATTGACCAAAATTAATCACAATTTACTGTAAGTCTTCATTTTAGATTTGCAAGCTTTCAACAGATTTCAGAGTTCCAAAATTGTTATATAAAACATTCTGGCCAGTGGATTGCTGTCATGATTGGGAGACAGATTACTGGTGCTTCAAATTCTGCCAACTTTTGATATCAGGCTAATGCTGGCCTCATAAAATGAGTTTGGAAGTGATTCTTTCACTTTTACTTTTTGAAGAGTGTGAGAAGGATTGGTATTTTTCTCTGAATGTTTGGAAGAATTACAATTCACCAGTGAAGACATCTGATTCTAGTTGTTGTACCTGTAATCAAAAAGCCCCCAATGGTGGATTGTATGTTTCTAGAACTCATCTCTTTCTTCAGGATGTCTATGTGTTGGCATATACTCATAGTTGACGCATGATCCTTTATATTTCTCTGGTATCAATTGTAACACCTACTCTCATTTCTGATTTTAGTTGAGTCCTCTACCTTTTCTTCTTGCAACTCATGAATTTTGGTATGTTGTTGCATTTTTCTTTGTTGCCAGTTTTTTTTTTTTTAATTTCTTCATTGATCTCTTCATTGAATCATTGGCTGTTCAATACCATATTGTTTAGTTGTGACTTTTTTTGTGGATTTTCCAGTGTTCCTCTTGGACTGATTTCTATTTTCATACCACTGTGGTTGGAAAAGATGTATCATATGATTTCCATATCTGCTTTGTAGTCTAACATATGATCTGTCCTAGAGAATGTTCCAAGAATGTATATTCTGATAATTTAAAATGAAATATTTTGTATATATTTAAGTTCATCATGCTAATGTGTGGTTTAAGTCCACTATTTTATTATCTGTGGATTATCTATCCATTAGAGAAAGTTGAGTATAAATTCTTCTACTATTATTGTATTGCTAATTGTTATTTCTCTCCTTAGGTCTGCTAATATTTGCCTTATTGATTTTGGTGCTTTTCTATTGGGTGCATAAATATTTATAAATGTTATATCCTCCTCTTGGATTGACCGTTTATCATTATGTAATGTCTTTGTCTCTCATTACAGTCGTTGTTGTAAAGTGTATTTACTTGAATAAGAAGTCTATTTTTTCTGAGTAATTCTACCCCAACTTTTAGTTTTCATTTGCTTGGGCAATCTTATTCTAACACTTCACTTTTATTTTGTGTGTGTCCTTATATCTAAAGTCTCTTTTAGATAGCATACATTTTTTTTTAATTCAGCCATTCCACATTTTGATTTTTAAAAATTAGTCAATCTTCATTTAAAGTAATTATATATAGGTATGGATTTACTGCCGTGTTTTGATTTCAGTTGCTCTGTTTCTTCTTCTTTTGTTCTCTTCCTTTATCATAATGATTTTCTATAGTGGTAGGTCAAGTTCATTTCTATCTTCTGTGTATCTACTTTAGGTGTCTGTTTTGGGTAGAAAGCAACTGATTATTTGAACACTTTCTAAAGCTTTGTATTTTTTACTTTCTATCCTCATATTTTATCTTATGCATTTATTAACAAATTAATGTACTTAGTTTTTCTCCACTATGTTTGTCTTCTAAACTATTAACTAGCTTAATAAGTAACTAACATACCACCTTTACAATATTATTCTCAATTTAACAATATATTCCCCTTTATCAGGGAGATAATTTCATGTTTTTCTTTTACTACTTAGCACCCTTTTCTAAAGCTGGTCTAATGACGATAAACATTCTTGTGTAGAAAACTTTTTTCTCTCCTCTCCTGATATGTGTATTCTTGGTTAGAATTTTTTTCCCCTCAGCTTTTGAAAATATTGTGGAACTTCCTTTCAGCCTGTGATGTTTCTGATGTGTAATTTGCTGATAGCTCTATGGATATTCTCTCTCTCTTTTTTTTAAATATTTTATTTTATTTTATAGAAAGTGTGGGGAGTGGTAGAGGGAGAGACTCTCAAGCAGACTTTATGCTAAGTGCAGCCCAATGTAGAGCTTGATCTCATGACCCTCAGATCATAACCTGAGCTAAAACCAAGAGTCAGATGCTTAACTGACTGAGCCATCCAGACACTCTTCTGGAGGTTTCCTTTTAAGATCCTTCCTTGTCTTTAACCTTTGGCACTTTAAATATATTTTGTCTCAGTGTGGGTATCTCTGGGTCCATCTAGTTTGGAACTTTATTGGCTTCCTGGATATGCAGTCTGTTTCCCTTTTCTTATTAGGGAAGTTTTCAGTCCCTTTCCTCTCTCTCCTCTATCTGAAACCCTTGTAATACAAATGTTGGGTCACTTGATGTTGTCCCATAAACCTCTTAAACCATCTTCATTTCTTCACTCTTTTTTTCTTTATGTTGCTCTTACTGGGTAAGTTCCACTATCCTGTTTTTAATTTCACTGATCCATCAGTCTTCTGTTAACCCCGTTAGTATATTATTTTTCAACTCAGTGACTCTATTTCATACTTTTCTTTTTATTTTCTCTCTCTGTTGAAGTTCTTTTTTTACCCACTCTTCTTCCAAAATCAATGAGCATCTTTTATCTGTTTTATTAAGGTTTTCTTACATTTTTATTGGGAACATATTCCTGAGTCTTCATATTACTTGACTCCTTGTTTTTATACAATACATAAAATAGCTACCTTTCTCAGTTTTGCTTGTGTGGAGGATAAATTTTACTGTTCAGATCTTCCCTAGATCTTGGTTGTCTCTCAAATAGTTGTCCAAGGAGCTTATTTTTATTGGTTCCTTGTATATAAGTGTATGCTATGACTTGACAGTGTTCCAAAAGGAAGGATTTCAGTTAATACCTAGATTCAGGCTGATTGGATGTCAAATGCTCAAGCAGCATCTCTTGACACCAACCAACCAAAGATGCCACAAGATAGGAAAATTATGGGCCAATACCGTCTTGAACATAGATGCAAACTGAAATAATGGAACATGACCAAGTGTGATGTATTTCAGGAATGTAAAGATGATTCAACATCTACAAATCAATCAACAAGATATATATTAAAGTGTAGAATAAGAAAATATATGATCTTAATAGGTATAAAAACATTTGACAACATTTAACATTCATTTATGATAAAAAAAAAACAAAGTGAGTGAAGAGGAACATATCTCAACATAATAAATGCCATATTATTTATGACAAGCCCACAGCTAGCATCATACTCAATGATGAAAAGCAAAAAGTGTTTCCTCTAATATCAGGAACAAAACAAAAATTCTCCTTGACACATTAGTCAACATAGGCAAGAATAAAAACACCCAAATCATAAAGAAAAAATTGTCACTATTTGCAAATGACATATTATATATACAAAATCCCAAAGACTCCATTAAAAAATAATTCATTAAAGTGGCAGGATACAAAATCAATATAAAAATTTGTTGCATTTCTATCCACTGATACCTATCAAAAAGAAATTTAAAAAATAATCCCATTTGCAACTGCATTAAAAAGAATAAAACACCTAAGAATAAATTTAACAAGAGGTGAGTTTATACTACTTAAAGCAATCTAAAGAATCCAAACAATTCCTATCAAAATTCCAAAGTGACATTTTTCATATAAATAGAACAATCCTAAAAGTGTATAGAACTACAAAAGACAACGAATAGCTAAAGTAATCTTGAGAAAGAAGAACAGAACTGGATACATCACACTTTCTGAATTTAAATTATATTGCAAAGCAATAGCTATTAAAACAGTGTAGTATTAGCACAAAACCTACATATAGACCAATGGAACAGAATAGAAAGCCTGGAAATAAACCAACACTTACATGGTCAATTAATTTATGACAAACAGAGAATAGAAAATAGAAAAAGATAGTGTATTTGATAAAGTGTTAGAAATCTAGACAGCCACATGCAAAAGAATGAAATTGAGCTGTAATTTTATAGCGTACACAAAACCAATTCAAATAGATAAAGACTTGAATGCAGTACCTAAAGCCACAAAACTCCTAGAAGAAAACATAGGCGGTAAGACTTTTTACATGGGTCTTAGTGATTAATTTTTGGATTTGATTTTAGAAGCAAAGGTCGCAAAATAAACAAATGAGACTATATCAATTTAAAAAGCTTCTGCACAGCAAAGGAAAATATCCATCTCCACTGATGAAATGGGAGAAAATATTTGCAAATGATAGATATAAAATATTAATATGAAAAATATACTAAGAACTCATATAATTTGATAAAGTTCTAAGAATCTGGTTTTTAAAAAATTGACAAAGTATCTGAACATTTTTCCAAAGAAGATGAAGATGTCTAACAAGTACATGAAAATATGTTCAATATCACCAATCATTAGGGAAATGCAAATCAAAACCACAGTGAGATATCACCAATCTGAATGGCTAGTATCAAGAAGACAAGAAATAACAAGTATTGGCAAAGATGTGGAGAAAAGGAAACACTTATACACTGCTGGTAGAAATGTAAATTTTTACAGCCACAATGGAAATAATATGAGGTTCCACAAAAAATTAAGAAATGGAACTACCAGAAGATCCAGCAGTCCCACTTCTTGGTGTTTTCATTGTCTTCAGATAAATTAAATACTAACTCAAAAAGATATATGCATATCCATGTTCATTGCAGTATTATTTACAACTGCCAAGATATGGAGGCAATCTAAATATCCACTGATGGAAGAATGGGCAAAGAAAACATGTTATATACACATACACATGTATATGTATATATACATACACACACCCATATACAAAGTGGACTATATTTAGCCATGAAAAAAGAAGAAAAACTGGCCAATTGTGACCACAGGGATGGACCTTGAGGGCATTAAGGTAAGTGAAATAATTCAGACAGAGAAAGATCTTCACTCATATGGAATCTAACAACAAGAAGCAAAGGTAAGAAAACAGAATTGTGGGATTGGAAGATGTAGAAGTCAAAGGGTATAAACTTCCAGTTATAAAATAAATGTCATGGGGATCTAACATATAGTATGCGGTATGGTTAATATTAACTTTTGCATATTTGAAAGTTGCTAGGAAAACAGATCCCAAAAGTTCCCATCACAAGAAAAAACTTACATTGGTGATGGATGTTAACTGGACTTATTGCAATCATTTGCAATATAAATACCAAATACCAAATCATTATGTTGCATGCCTGAAATTAATATAATGTTTTCTGTTATATCTCAATTAAAAAGATAAAGCTGATTATTTTTAGGTTTTGTCCGTGGCGTGGATGTGTTTTTGGTACTGGTACTTAAGCCAGGACAGTGTTTTGAAGTAGGGGATAATCCTTTTTATGATACTATTTGATCAGCAAATATTCCTTCAGTCACTGTGACAATCAAAAAACCCTGTTATGTTTGCAGTCACTTCCCTAGTTTACAATCATTCCTTTTAATGAAAGAAGATGGTTATAAGGATAGCAAACAAATAACTTTTAGAAGAATATATATGAGAATATATATAGAAAAAAATAAATGAACTTCATAGGAAACTTCATATTTTAAAGCCAATGAATCCTATTTAAAAAACTATAACAAAAAGGTACATTTTAAAAAACACACACCTAGATTTATTTTTAAAAGAATGCTAGAAATACATAAGGTTTCATGATTACAGGCTAGAAAAGTTAATGGTAACTCAAAGAGATCCAATACCATCAGAAAAAGAAGATCTCTTGGGAAGCATAGAATAAATAACCTAGAGAAGCAAGGTAAAAAAAAAAAAGTGTCATTTATTCTGTCCAGTTGCACATAGAAGATTAACAAAAAAGACAACTGGGAAACCACTGTTTAAAGATTGGGATAACTATAGAGCATGATTACATACAATTTGGACAGCTTAAATACTGAAATAATTATTGAGTAAATTTCAAGTTGATTCAGTTATTAAAATGCAGCTATTGTTTGCCCTGGGGAAAGTACTTAAGAAATTTATGGAATTAGGAATCTAATAGAAGTTAAAGGAATGTGATGTAAAACTAAAGAGAAATAGGCAAGGCCACAATTTGTAGAAACAAATCACAGATACTGGAATGAGGGAATTTTCTCTAGATGGAATGACTCTACCCAGGAGAAGATCTTTTTGAAAAGTAAGTGGTAGTTCATGGTCAGACCAGCTGTGTGAAAAATGCATAAGAAATAAAACAAAAAAAAAATTGTAATGGAGATGATAAAAGAACCCTTAAACACTGAAGTGACCTATTACCCAATTTAATGGTATAAAAGGTAGTGGTCTTTGTTGTTCTTTGTATTTCTGATCTGTTTACTCAGAGCAGATGGCATTTATCAGTGGGAATCTTAAGCACACATATCTAAAGACCTGAGGAAACACTGGGGAGCTGCTTTCACACTTTATATATGATATGCATGGCTTGCTAATGGTTCAAGAAAACTTAAAAAAAAAGATTGATAACTCAGATTTGGTTTAATATGTTATTTATTTATTTGACAGAAACACAGCTAGAGAAGGAACATAAGCAGGGAGAGTGAGAGAGGGAGAAACAGGCTTCCTGCCAAGCAGGGAGCCTGATATGGGGCTTAATCCCAGAACTTTGGGATCATGACCTGAGCTGAAGGCAGACACTTAGCAACTAAGCCACTCAGGCACCCCTGAGTTATCAATCTTTTAACTTTGCTCAAAACAAATTCTCTCAGCTAATGCATAATTCTTATGTTTGAAATCTTTTCCTTTTATGCATGGAGACATATACTGGAATGCTAAGAATACTAACATGTTTAAGTTTCTAGGTAGGGAGCAAGAATATAAATAAGAGAAACCCGAAAGGTAAACACTATTTCCAAGGGACAGAAATAAGTAGAATAAATTTGTTGGAATACAGGAGCCTTTGGAAACTGAAGATAGCCATGAATGATTGGATGGGTCAGAACACCATTTAGGAGGAGTAAATGGGGTTATTCACATTATAAAGCTATGAACATTACCAACAGAATCATATGTTATAAATGTAAATTACTCTCAGGAGAAATGAAAAATTAATACTAATTCTATAACAGATAAACATGATTCAAGAGAGAGTAGAATACGGGGCAGCTGGATGGCTCAGTAGATTGAATGCCTGACTCTTGGTTTTGGCTGAGGTCATGATCTCAGTGTCATCAGACAGGGACCCACATGGGTTCCATACTCAATGGGGAGTCTGCTTGAGTTTCTCTTTCCTTCTTCCTTTGTCCCTCTCTCATATTTTCTTTCTCTCTCCCCCTAAAATAAATAAATCTTTAAAAAGAGAGCAGAGTAGTTCTATGGTTCAGGAACTTTGTTAGGTCAGGAGTATCTACCTCATACTCAGAGGATGGGGAACAAATAGAGTCCATGAGACTTCATTAGTGATACTGGGATTTTATTTCCCATGGTTAAAGACATCCTTCTTCTTAAGACTGAAAGATCTGAGAAGCTGTGAATTCTCAGATTATCCAATTCAAAGAAATCACTTTAAATCTGAATGTGGAGTAAGTAGGTTTGTGAGATCTTCTTAGCCAAGTAAGTGTTGGGAGTCTGATTTAAGAATTATAGATTTGAGCAATAGACAAATTGAAAGAAGTTGAATTATGTCATACCCATTCTCTTATGCATCCACAAATATTAAATCTCTGGGAAGTTAGGAGAGATTTCAGATGATTACCATATGAAAAAATGCTGGGTCTGGGCCCAGTATTTAGGTAGTTGGCAAACACCCATATAGGTGGAACTCCTATGGGGTCCTTTAATAAACCACAAACAGAAGTACACCCTAAGAATTAATAATTAAAGTAGATATTAAGAAAAAGACTTCCATGCCTTGCTTCTGTACTATATATTGAACCAATATGTTTGTATATAAAAGCTAGATGGAACAGTAGAGACTAATGGTCAATTTTAAGTAAGGTAATCATAAATCCCAGTTTACCTGGACTATCTTGTTTTATTTATATTGTTTCTGTATGGTTATAAATATAGCCATGTTTTACTTTTAGAAGAGACCATCTCTGGGAAAAGGATCATATAGTTACCACATAATTATAGAGTATGTAAAGCAAATATCAAATCCAATTGCTTCCATAGTAGTTGGAGACTTTTATAAAGGAACTTTATAAAAGTGTTACATTTTTATAAATGGGAAAAGGATTTAGATTTAGAAAATAAAATTTGGGGGCACCTGGTGGCTCAGTTGGTTGAGCGACTGCCTTCAGCTCAGGTCATGATCCCGGAGACCTGGGGTTCGAGCCCCACATCGGGCTCCCTGCTTGGCAGGAAGCCTGCTTCTCCCTCTCTCACTCCCCCTGCTTGTGTTCCCTCTCTGGCTGTGTTTCTCTCTGTCAAATAAATAAAATCTTAAAAAAAAAAAAAGAAAAAATTTGTATGGTAGTACAAAATCACACTTTGGGGAAAGTGCATGTACCCTTGAAAGAGATAAATGGTGGATATACTTGATATTCTCCAAATTTTCTTATGCAGTTCAGGAAATTTTAATAGATGTTGGAGAAGACCATCAAGGATAACATTTTCTTATTGATGTCATTACAGGATAAAGATTAAAACATGTACAGCTACATTAGGGACTTAATGATGGTTCTTTGGAAATAAATGGGAAAGAGGCAAGTGATATTTTAGAATTAACTGTGCTGGAGAAAAAAAAAATTAGGACAAGGCAAAGTTAATTAGGTCACTGCTTAGGCCATCAATGAAATATCTACCACTATTTGTTTTTACTAGATTCTGTGAGGAATTTAGACACAACACAATAAAATAACTCTGTCTAAAGACCCAGGTTACATATGATATTAAGATTGGACAGTCCATTGTAGAATAATGGAAGGCAGCTTTCTTGGGCAAGTGTATATGCTTTTCAGGACCAAAATATCCTTTAGCTGAGATAGACATCCTGATGTTTATTTCTTTAGATGCAAAGGATGTTATACGAGGCCTTTGGATAGGCCTTTAAACTATCTTCTATCTTGATTATAAACAAAATGGAAATTCTGTCTTCTTTCTCTATCTAAGTTGGTTTTGAGTTGAGAAAGGGAAAGTTGGTATATTTATTATAGCTTTTCAAATACAACATTGACCACATGTATCTTTTTAAAGATATTTGTCATTGCAGCCACAGTGCCTAGTGTAGGACCTGGAATCCAGTAATGTTTATTAGAATAATGCATTTATTTCACTATACTTTATTTTAATCTTTATAATAGCTTTCTAGATGAAAACTCTCTTTTAATAAAATGGAAAATTGTGGTTTCATAAGTTAAGTAACAAAATTAAATCCATTCTCCCAATTTTTACTCCTCTCAGACTCCCTTCTCCATAGAGAAAAGAAGCAAGATAATCATCTTGTTAAAGAACTCAGCAATTACACTGTAATGGAGAATAAACTAAACAGGCAGGTTGAGGGACATTTTGGAAAGTTTTTTTTTTCTTTTTAAGTTTTTATTAGTTATTAAGAGTCACTGAGGTGAGTCACATGACTATGTAACTTAGAATATAGTTGATTAAAGTTTAGAGACGATTTGAAAAGTTGATGCATACCATTCTGGTGCCTGAGGTTATAGGAGCCTGAACTAGGTTGGTGACAATAGAAATGGAAAATGATGAGAATTTTAGGATATTTTTAATTAAATATTAAAATATTGTCAGTGTATTAATTTTAGTTTGGATTTACATTCTTTCTTTGCTACCAAGAAGTCCATCCAAGTAATTGTACAGTCCCCGATTACCCATAAAACACCTAACAGATGCCAATAAGTGATCTATTTACTCACTAGAAATCTGGAGTGGAACCATGGTGTAATGTCAGTTCTCAAAGGCAAACTAGTGCTCCCATTTCTAAAGGAGTGCCAAGATTATAGTTTAACAGCAGTTTAAAATTAACATGAACCATTAATCTTCTTTTTCCTTAAGGCACTACTTTGATTTTGTTAATCCTCTACTAGAAAGCCATCCAAGGTCCCTATTATCTTCCAAAACCCATAATTGTTTATCCCTTTTTATCTCTATTAATTCTAGTCCCTTTTACAAAGTTGATAAAACTAAGGGAAAAAGAAAGGGATCAACATATTGTATTATACACCCAACTATTTTCTATCTTCATATTGCTAATAGAGATCCCATTTTTAGTCCTAGGTCTGAAGTGAATCTGCCCAGGTTTCAATCTCTGTGACCTTGAACAAGGTACTAGGATTTCCTTATTCCTTGATTTGTTTTATTTTTCTTTAATGTGTAAAAATTAGGGTGATAAATAGTGAAACATGATAATATCTGAGATATTAGGCATTCAAATATTATCTAGGGTCAATATTATTATTTGACTGGTAGTTATGATCCAAGAAGTAATATTTCTTGAAGTGAAGAAACTATAGAGCTTTCCTTTGAGTATTTGTAAGTGAATTAACTAAATTATTACTGATAGCATATCTTTTTGTGTGAGGTGTTTGAAACAAGAGACAGAGACAGACATGGGTAATTCATCTAGTTTTAGAGCAGGTAAAGATATCAGATATGATTTCTATAAGCAACATGTCACTGAGTCAGAGTGAATTCCATTCTAACAGCTGTTTAAGATATGTGAAGAAGATAATTCTAACTTTTGAGGTCTTTATTCCTGTTGTCTGTGGAAGCTTAAAGACACAGCCTAGCTGACATAAATTTACTCCTGCTGACTTGACAATTTTATATTAGAAATGAAATTCAGTAGCTCACACTAATTTTCTAATACTAAATATAATAAACCAGTAGATAGAAGGTAGTCTGATAATAAAAAACCTTAAGAATAACCCATTGAAGGTAATGGATATACCTTAAGCAGAAAGATTGCTACTGGGCAATGAGATATTTTATAAATTATCTGCTGCAAGGTTACCTTCTCATTTCAAGTTTAAAAAAAAAAAGCTTGCTGTTTTGACTCTTAACTATTGAGAGCAAACTGATGGTTACCAGTAGCAAGGTGGGTGGGAGGATGATGAAATAGCCAATGGGGATTCAGGAGTGTACTTGTCATGAGAAGCACTGGGAGATGTATGGAATTATTGAATCATTACATTGTACACCTGAAACTAATAACACTGTATGTTGACTGTACTGGAATTAAAAATTTTTAAATACAGAAAGTTTTTTAAAAGCTTGCTATTTCATGTTAATTTGTTGTTTGCATTCTTATTATACAACATTAGAGCTGTTTAATACCATCTAGTATGATCTAACTCATACTATTTTTGTTGGTAATTTTGAGCTATAAACAAAACTATATTATTTAAAGAGGTTAAGTACTATGCAGTCATTCATAAGAGACTTGCATTTTAGTCAGTAAATTTTACATAAACATAAATATTTGCATTCTGAGAATAACTTGGCAGACAATGCATATGAACATCTTTAGAACTGTAGCAAAAGATGATCATTTTTAAAAGAATGAATACTTTCAAAAAATAAAATATCTATATTAAGTAGTTTACAAATATAGAAAGATAATCTAGGTGCTGACTGAGATCTTCCATCTTGGCACATTTTCAACTATAGAAAGGCAATAAAAATCTAATAGGCTGCTTGACAATCACATTTGAGAGACAACCAAGAGCAGTAAGTTTCATCTCCTACATGAGGCCATTCGTTCAAGATCGGGAGATGTGGCTGTTTTTTTCCAATGCATAGAATTTAATACAGTCAAAAAAAAGAAAAAAAGAAGAAACAGGAATCTGTTTCAATGAAAAAACAAGATAAGACCTCAGAAAAAGAACTTAATGAAGTGTTCAAAACAGTGGTCACACAGATGATCACAGAGCTTGGGAAAATAATGTAAGAATAAATGAAAACTTTAACAAAGAGAAAAATTTCAAGTATGAAATAGAAGTCACAGAGTTAATACACCTGAACTGAAAAATACAGTACAGGAATTCAATAACAGACTCAATGAAGAAGAAAAAAATCAATGAGCTAAAAGGGCATTGAAACTCACCCAATAAGAGAAAAAAAGAAAAGAAAAGAAAAGAAAAAGGAATGAAGAAGTGAAGATAGCATAAGGGATTTAGGAAACAGCAACAAGCAAATTCCCACTTACATTATAAGGGCCCAAGATGGAGAAAAGAAAAATCGGGAAGAAAATTTACTTGAAGAAATAATGGCTGGGGAAAAAAAATAATGGCTAAAATGAACCCAGAGACACCCATGATTCTTAAAAACAAAAAGAGAAGCTTAACAAATTTTTTCTCTTGTAACTTTTATAAACAGGGAACCCCCATAAGACTATCAGATTATTCAGCAGAAACTCTGCACGTCAAAAGAGAGTGAAATAATATATTGAAATGCTGAAAAAAAAAATTCTGCCAAACAAAATATTCTAATCAGCAAAATTGTCTATCAGAATTGAAAGAGACAAATAGTTGTCTAGAAAACAAAAGCTCAAATTGTTCTTTATCAATAGACTGGCTTTGCAAAAAAATGTTATAGGGACTTCATTGAGCTGAAATGAAGGGACAACACTCAGTAACAGGAAAACATATGAAAGTATAACTCTCACTGGTAAAGGAAAAATATACAGTAAAATTCAGAATAATCTAATGTTAATATGGTACATTAATTACATATAAAGCTAATATAAAGAGTAAAATAGTAGTAAAAATAATAATTACATAGTTAAGGGATATACAAGATAAAAATAGGTAAATTATATCATCAAAAACATAAACATTAGCATATAAGCAATCTTAACTTGTTAGGAACAAGATATAGGCTGTTCTAAATTGTTTATGTAAGCCTCAAGGTGAGCACAAAACAAAAACTTACAGTAGATACACAAAAGTTAAGGGAGTCTAGGCATACTACTATAGAAAATCATCATCACAAAGGAAGAGGGCAGCAGCAGAAGGAAGAGAGGAAGTACACAAGAGCCAGAAAACAATTAAGAAAATGACATTAAGTCTATATCTACAAGTAATTACTTTAAATAGATTACATTCTCCAATCAAAAGGCACAAAGTAGCCATTTATAAACTGCCTAAAAGAGACTGAATTAAGATGTAAGGATACACACAGAATGAAAGTGAAAGAAAATGATATTCCCTGTAAATGAAAACCAAAAGAGAGCTTGAGTTACCATACTAATATCAGGCAAAATAGGCTTTAAGACAAAGACTGTAATAAGAGACATAAGAAACATTATATAATATGCGGTCAGTCTAACAAGAGAATATCATATTTGTAAATATGCACCCAACACAGGAATGGCTAACTTTATAAAGTAAATACAAACATATATGAAGAGAGAAATAGACCACAATATAATAATAGCAAGGGGCTTCAGTATCCTCAATTAATCAATGGATAGAATATTCAAAGAGAAAATCAATAAGGAAATTTTGCCCTTAAATGACATATTAGGTCAATTAGACTTAACAGTCATATATAGAATGTTCAATTCAAAAGTAACAAAGTAAACATTTTTCTCAAGCAAACATGGAACATTCTTTAGGATAGAGCATATATAAAACCATAAAACAATCAAAACCAGACAAAGACATTACAAAAAAGAAAGCTATAGGCACATGTCTCTAATGAACATAGTCACAAATATCCTCAACAAAATATTAGCAAACTTAACAATACATCAAAAGGATCATACACCATGATAAAGTGGTATTATTCCAGGTTTGATATCTGCAAATAAATGTGATATACAGATTAACAAAAGAATAAAAATTATGATTTTTTAAAAAGATTTTATTTAGTTATTAGAGAGAGAGATCACAAGTAGGCAGAGAGGCAGGCAGAGAGAGGGAAGGAAACAGGCTCCCTTCAGAGCAGAGAGCTGGATATGGGCCTCAATCCCAGGACCCTGAGATCATGACCTGAGCCAAAGGCAGAGGCTTTAATCCACTGAGCCACCCAGGCACCCGAAAATTATGATTTTAGCAGATACAAAAAAGCATTTGACAAACTTCAGCATCCATTTATGATACGCTCTCAACAAGGTGGATATAGAGGGAATATATTGATACACTCTCAACAAGGTGATATAAAGGGAATATATCTCAATATTAAAAGCCATAAATGATAATCCCACAGGTACATCATACTTGATGGTGAAAAACTAAAAGTATTTCCTCTAAGAACAGGAACAAGACAAGTAGACCTGCTTTTGCCACTTTTATTCAACATAATATTGGCAGTCTTAGCCAGAGCAATTATCCCAAGAAAAAGAAAGAAATGAAATTCAAATTAGAAAGGATGTAGTGAAATTGTCATTTATTTGCAGATGATATATATAGAAAATCCTGAAGACTCTATTAAAAAAAAAAGTGTTAGAAATAATGAATGAGTTCAGTAAAGTTACTGGACACAAAGAAGTTGATGTAAAATTGTTATTGCATATCTGTACACTATTAATGAACTATTGGAAATAGAAATTTTAAAAATACCATTTATATTTGCATCAAAGAATAAAATGCCTATGAATTTATTTTTAAAGATTTTGTTTATTTATTTGACAGAGAGAAACACAGCTAGAGAGGAAACACAAGCAGGGGGAGTAAGAAAGGGAGAAGCAGACTTCCCACCAAGTAGGGAGCCCAATGTGGGGTTCGATTCCGGGACCCTAGAATCATGACCTGAGCCAAAGGCAGATGCTTAACGACTGAGCCACCTAGGTACCCCACCTAGGAATAATTTAATCAAAAATGTAAACCAAAGAAACTGAAAACTATGACATTGATGAAAGAAATTAAGAACATACAAATAAATAGAAAGTTATTCCATACTTCTGGATTTTCCATACTTCTGGATTAGAAGAATACTGTTAAAATGCCCATACTAAAGACAATCTACACATTCAATACAAATCCTATCAAAATTCCAATGATATTTTTTCACAGAACTTTAACAAGCAATCTTAAAATTTATATAGAGCCACAAACGATTCTAAATAACAAAGCAATCTTAAGAAAGAGTAAGAAAGGTATCACATTCCTGAATTTCAAGATATACTACAAAATTATAGTAAATGGTATGATATTGACATAAAAACAAACATATAGATCAATAGAACAGAAACTAGAGCCCAGAAATAAATCCATACATATATAGCCACTTAATTTATGACTAAGGTGTAAAGAATATACAATGGAAAAAAGGCAGCCTTTTCAATAAATGATGTTGGGAAAACTAGACAGCCATATACAAAAGAATAAAATTGTACTACTGTGTTACACCATATAAAAAACTAATTCAAAATGGACTAAAAATTTGAATATAATACCTGCAACCATAAAACCCAGAAGAAAACATAGGTGTTAATCTTCTTGGCATTGGTCTTGGTGATGATTTTTTGGGTGTGACTCCAAAAACAATGACAACAAAGCAAAAATAAACAAGTGGGATAATATCAAATAAAATCATCAACAACAAAATAAAAAGACAACCTACCAAATGGGAGAACATATTTGCAAATCATAGGTCTGAAAAAAGGTTAATATCAAAAATGTATAAGGAACTCATACTGCTCAATAGCAAAACAAAAACACACAGAAGCCAACAATCTGATTTAAAATGGTCAGAAGATATAAATATATTTTTTTCCAAAGACAGAGTGATAACCAACAGATACATGAGAAAATGCCCAATGTCACTAGTCATCAGGGAAGTACAAATTAAACCACAAGGAGATACCACTTGATAGATGTAATAATATCTAATATCAAAAAGACAAGAGATGACCAGAGTTGGAGAAGGTGAGAAAAGGACCCTTGTGTACTGTTGGCAGGAATGTAAATTGTATAGTCACACTTGAAAACAGTATGGAGATTCCTCAAAAATTTAAAACTAGAACTAACATATGATCAAGCAATTTCACTTCTCTTCATTTATCTAAAAGAAACAAAAATACTAACTCAAAAATACTTTCCCCATGTTCATTGCAACATTATTTAAATAGCAAGCTATAGGAACAACCTAAGTGTCCATTGAGGGATGAATGAAAATGTGGTATATATACATATGCAATGGAATACTGTTTGACTATAAAACAGTAGGATATCTCATCATTTGTGACAACATGATGGATTTTGAGGGCATTATGTTAACTGATGTAAAGTCAGAGGATGACAAATATCTGCAATCTCACTTATAGCAGAATCTAAAGAACAAAGATATATAGATACAGAAAACAGATTAGAGGGTGGTAGGAATTGAAGGTGGGAGAAATGGATAAAGGAGATCAAAAGGTACAGACTTCCAGTTGTAAGTCATGGGATGTATACCATGTTGACTATAATAATAATACCATATTGCATATTTGAAAGATGCGAAGTAGATCTTAAGAAATTACATAAGAAACAAAAATTATTGTAACTGTTTGTGACAGATGTTAACTAGGCTTATTTTGATAATCATTTTGCAATACATACAAATATTGAATCACCTGGAATTAATATGTTATATAGTAAACCTTAATAAAAATTAAAATTAAAAAAAGAATTCGCGGGGCGCCTGGGTGGCTCAGTTGGTTAAGCGACTGCCTTCGGCTCAGGTCATGATCCTGGAGACCAGGGATCGAGTCCCACATCAGGCTCCCTGCTCGGCGGGAGGCCTGCTTCTCCCTCTCTCACTCCCCCTGCTTGTGTTCCCTCTCTGGCTGTGTTTCTCTCTGTCAAATAAATAAAATCTTTAAAAAAAAAAAAAAGAATTTGCATGCCTGTAATTAAACTGTTGGTAGCTTGAAACTGGCCATGGTGAGAGGATTTACACCACAGAAATCAGCAAACATTATAAATCAAGATTTTTTTTTTTCCCCTGAAAACTGACTAGCCAGTATATGACTATCCATTCTCTTTCTTTGCCCCTTTGAGTGAATGACCAGGTAGGTACTAACTGGGAAGGCCTCTGTGCCCCTTACTATGGGTGAAAACAACAACAATAAAACCCACAAAACTGTCTATGTATGTCAATGTCAGCTTTTCTCCTATAAGAAATAACCATTGAAAGATCTGATCTTTCTTCTTTCCACAGAGATAGTTACTCTGGTAAAATACCATAGGTCTCTTTGGAAAAATATGTTAATCAGTACAATCCAGACTTGGAGTATTTCAGGGTCCTTCCTCAAGAAGACCTAGGCATCTCTTTAAGTGGTTGGCTCTTAGACTGAGAACTGAGGCAACTAAAAAGACTAGCGAAGGGTTTATTTTCCTTTGTAATGAAGGCTGTCATCTCTCTGCTTCTCTATTTTTGTGGTTTTGTGGGTTTTTTCTTGTACTTTTAAAGTTAGAAAAAGTTGCAAGGAAAGTGCAAGGTTCTGTTTATCCTACTCAAATTCACCAATTGTTTATATTTTGCTGTCTACTTTTCCACTGTCTTTCTCCCCCTCTGTGTGAATATTTTTCTGAATCATTTGACAGTAAGTTGGAGAAAACATGGCCCCTTTAACCCTAAATATTTCTAATTTCTTTAAGAACAAATATTCTCTTAATAACCACAGCACAACTACTAAATTAAAAATTGTTAGTAATATAATCCTATTATTTAATCCAGATAATTATTTTGTAGAATGTCCCTCAATTGGAATTTTTCTGATATTTCTTCATGATTAGACTTAGATTATGCATTTGAGGCACAAGAATACAACAGAAGAAAGGTGAAGTGAAATCCTTCCAATGGCATTATATCAGGAAAAACATGATACCATTTCACCTGAATTAATAGTTCTTCTATTTCTTTCACCTGAATTAACTTCTATTGTGTGGTTAAGGTGGTGCTGGTATCTGACTATGGAGGGTTCTCCATTATAAAATTCCAGTTTTCTCCTTTGTTCTTAAGTAATGTGTAGGGAGATATATACTTTGATTTTACGTAATTACTCTGTTCACTAAATTTTCACCTTCCTGTTTTAATATCTACTGATGATTTTCTAACAGTATTTGTTTTCTTTTTTAAATTTGGCATTCAGCTTCAATAAAAAGCACACAAATACTTACATGTAGATCACTATAGACTTATGGAATATTGTTTCTTGGGTGAATTAAAATCCACTGTTCTCATTATTTTGTTGATGGTCCTAGACTGACCATTGTGAGCCCCTCAAGATGATGATTCCTGTTTCCTTGTCACAAGCACCTTGTCACTAGAGCATTTTTCTTTCTAGTCTAACAGTACCTTTCCTTCTCAGCTCTAAAATCAGTCTTTTCGCCAGGGAGTCTAGGTTCCTTTTAGTGGGGAATGGTATTCAGAACCAGTATTTGACTTCTGGTTTTTTGCATTGTTCTTGCTGTGTTTATAGATCTTCTCAAAAGACTGAGCAAGGAAAAAACATATATCAACCCCCTTCCGTAAGTGTGGTGTTTCATTAGGGAGGCTATACTGAGATTTTTCCTCTGTTACTGACCTAGAAATAATGAGGAAAGGTGGGGTTGTAACAATGGCAAGCTTCATCTTTCAAGGTGCTTGCCTTATTTGAGGACTTTGCATATGATTCTTTGTTTTGGACAAATCAGTTTCTTCATTGCAATAGGCTAAAGGAAAAATAGCTGTGGTTCATAATGATATAGAGTGT
This sequence comes from Spilogale gracilis, assembly GCA_004023965.1. Lineage (NCBI taxonomy): Eukaryota > Metazoa > Chordata > Mammalia > Carnivora > Mephitidae > Spilogale > Spilogale gracilis. Next base: position 21,243 of record PITA01004046.1, read on the forward strand.
AAAATAAATTATTTTTCTTTCTGGAGTAAGAGCTCTAAAAGATATTTTCTCCGTATTTAGAATGAGAATTTCAGTTGTTACAAATTACAGAAATGACCCTGAAAATTGTTTTATTTTACATATGTTTACTGAGACAGAGAAAGTTTTGTTTATGGTCTTGGATTTAATGGCACACTCCAAAGTAGAATATTTCACCTGGTTTAGTGGCATTTGTTTACTCTAGTACATGTTTTCATCACAGTAGCCATTGTGTATTTTATATTGGATGACTGCATGACTATTCAGAGAAACACTATATTTTTCATACATAGGACAAACATAACCTTTCTGTTCCATAACATTAACAATTTGATTGTAAAGTCACATATTCTAATTCTGTGTGGAATTTGATTTTTTGTATAACCTACATTACCTGGTTACCAAAGGAAAATGCAGTTGGCAAGTATGCAGCTGATCCACAGCTATATAAACATTGTGACTGGGGTAAACTTTTATTTTGGGGTCATTTTGATCTCTCACATGTTTGCTGCTTTCAATCTGCACTCATTTTAATGTTGTCAGACAATTTTCTGCCTCTTCTCCAGGAAAATTGACGGCAATATATTTGTAGTGAAAGAAGCCAATTTTATCTTTCACACCCACATATTCTCTTTCCACAGTTACTTTATAAATCCTTGTTTTTCCTGTTTTTCTAGGGTTCTCTGACACCACACTTCAGTGAATTCTTTAGTTTTCTTCCTACTTGGCAGTGCTTTTTTGCTAGTGGCTCTCTAAGCACCATGAGTATATCTGGGATGTAGAACTGGTCCTTGAAGTAGCTCAGGTTTGGCTCTATATCCATCTGAATAAAGATTTCTAGCAGCAAAATTAATTGGCTTAGGGATAAACCAGAGTTGTATATTTTTATAATAAGACCTAAGTATATATTTAGAGAGAATTTAAATAATTTTCATGTGATTTAGTGTTTATATAACTTAGATTGTGAAACGAATTTCAGTTCCAAGGATAACAATTTGATCATTCACATATAGGGGGGTGTAATGATCTTTGGATTAGGGTCAGTTTATATAGTGAGTTCAAGCTTGTAAGGATTTGTATTTTACCCACACTATGTAAGAATATACCTTTCATCCAGATTTTGAAAGTTAGGATATAAGCTAATATCACAGAATGGTAAGTGAAATATTTCTAGTTCCATCTTAACAGAGGAATAAGGCCCCAGCTGAAAATACAGGTGTTAAAAAGATAGCCAACAGTTGTAGATATATTTTTCATGATTTGTTAAGAGACTATACAATAAGTTCTACCACACACAACCATTAAACATCATCCCCTTTCTCAATCTGATCATTCTTAGCTGTCTGCAGACAAAAGAAGAAATAAACGTATAGATCATCTTCTTGCTTACTAATTCAAATTTCTTAAACCATGGGTCTTGTCTAAAATGGAAAAGGGAATATATTGTATTTGCATATGTGTCTAAATTGGAGACATGCTCTTTTACTATTAAATCCTTCAGTAAATTACACAATGATTATGTAATTATCAAAATCATGATATTTTTGGCAGAAACATCACAGAAGTGATATCATATAAGAGGCACATCATGTTTAGTTTATTATAACATTATTGATATTAATTTGATTATGTGGTTAAATGTTATCTGCAAAATTTGTCTATTGTGAAATCAGTGTATTTACCCTTATAATTAATATCTTGTGAGGAGATTCTTTGAAGCTATGTAATTATTTTTCTTATCACATTTCGCTCTCCATCAGTTTAGCATTTTATTGATGATTTTCTAATTCTATCATATCTTCTATAATCATTAGTTGATATTGTACTGCAAGAAACAACCCTCCCTATAGGCTATGCTTCATGGATTCCTATTTTATTGAATGGATTTTAGTTCCTTATCATTACTGTTTATTTTTCATATTGGAAATATCCTAGATTGTCCAGTTTGAGTGCCTTCAAGCTGGCATCTATATACTTTTTATTTTACCACCAGTTTTTAAATTTTCTTCCTTTATGGCATAACAAGATGTTCCAGGAAAGATTCATTTTTCCTGCATTTAGATTCAGCTTTTTTCCCCCAAGAGTCATTTCTCTTTTATAGAGAATGGCTTTTAGAAACCAGTATCTGGGCTCATACTGGTATGTCGTTGCTTTTATGCTTTCTCATTGGACAAAGCTGAGGAACATCCTTCACCAATGTTCCCCCTAACTCCTTCTATTTTTAATGAATTTAATACCTTGTTCAAACCTAAATAATATGCAAAGTATTTTGAGAATTGACAACCCATGCCATTGTGAATATCAAAGTTACTAATTAAAAATTAGTAACTGTAGTTTAAGTAAAATTTACATACAGTATAATGTTTCAAATTTAAATGTACATTTCTTTTATTCTTGTCAAATACATTCACCTATATAACCCACATCTTATCAAGACATAGACCATTTCCCACAACCCAGAAACTACTCTTTTGTCCCTTCCTGTTAGAAAGGAAATTAGAATTTTAAAGCACACTGAATTGCATTTTAATAACTAACATGACTGATAAATCATGAAAAATTTCCAAGATTTACTCTAGAGAGAAGAAAGTGATTTTGTTCATTTTTTTTCTAATACATGATTAAAATAAGTCACTGGAAAATATAAAAATATTTTGTGTACTGAGTTACTGAAGAAAAACATTACACAAGTTTTGACTTCAATAAATCAATTTTTTTTTCTTTACAGATAAGACTACTGAAGCTGAGAGGATCTAGAATTATCTCAGTTTCAAAATGACTTTGTACTATCAATACGATTAAACATGGATTTCCACACATAACCTGATTTTTTTGAATACACTCTTAAACAGAGGTCTAGTTCAACTACAGTTTAAAAATAAATAAATAAATAAAAACCTGTTCAGGTCATCAGTTCAACCTCTTGACTGTCTAACAAGCTCCAACAAAATCCCATTCAATTTCTCATTATTATGTCATGGGCACACAGTAAAACATCAAAAATGGCAGCCCAGACTGACAGATACCTTAATGAGAGAATCTGGAAGGAATGGACATAAATGATAAAGCAGATTGAGTTTATTAAGAATTAAATTTTCTTATGCTTCAACACAAAATGAACCTTGAGTTTGCTTCGTGAAATAGAGTGTACTAGATATTGCCAATTTATTATGAAATCTTCACTCCCTTTCCACAATAGAAGTAATTGATAGACTTTCCTATTTGACTATCTACTTTATAGTAGATAGCTCTCATTAGGATGGGCAGTAAGTATAATTTTCCTATCCCATTTATTTTGACTTTGTGTAACTTGCGTTAGCCAATAGATCATGGACAGATGTGACAGTGCAACACTTCCAAGCAGAGATTTTAAGTATACTGTTTCTATTTGCACCTCTTGCACTACCAGTCACCATAAGGAGGGCATGCCCTAGACATAATGATAGAGGGAGATAACTTGGAACAGACCTGAAATAGAGCTACTCAAATGACCAACAGATCACGATGCTGCAAAATGTTATTTTAAGCCACTGAGTTACTGAGATGGTTTATTTCACAGCAAAAACAGGTTAATGCACAGGTAATTTCCATTACCTGGAAATAATGCACAATGTTAAGAACCAATTTCTGACCTAGGGACACAAAGTATTTCCTCCTATCCCTCAACTTCTGTTTGGAAAAGAGGTATAATCTTATTGTCAACTCAATTGCAATGGTTGCTGCATATAGGCAGAGACTTCAAATTTTTTAAAAAAGCCTTCTTGGTTTGAATGGGCAATTGTGAAATGGTACAATAGACTGTTGAATAGTTCAAGATATACTACAAAATTCAAGTAGCAAGTGAACATAACTTTAATAAGTACTGTACCATGAAGATTTTCTTAGCAGAGTGTGCCAGTAATAGTGTGGCAGTAACAGTGTAATAGTAGTTTGTCATGCATTACATCTGTCTGTAAGAGTTAAAAATAATAAGACAGGAGTAAAATGTGACCTGAGAAGAAACAAAGCTCATAAAAATCTTCTTAAAGATAAAATTTAAATTAAATGGGTTGGGGACATCAATGTACATTCCAGGTACAGATCTAAGAAAAGATCACCCCATATATGAAGAGAGCTTGAGATCAAGAAAAATTGTCTTTATTCTTTCTGTTGGCACACACTGATTCTTGACTGATGATGAGTAACATGCAATACTCTTCTTGACTGATGATGGGAAGCAGAAAAGTAATACAAAAAAAAAAAAACCCCACAGAGCTTATGAAGAAATAGTGCTGTGTGTATGAGGAAAGGTTTTGGAAAAAGGAAGAAATCCTCTGAATAGAATATACTGTTAAATACTAAAGAATTTCTATGAAACCATTTGATGAACTCAATAGTATAAAATAATACAGAAAGAATAGGAAAAGAGAAGAAGAAATTCACAAAAAGGAAGAGTTATTTATAAATAAGCCTTAAGAACTGAAAAAGGTAACAGGATTTTATATATATATATATATATATACACACACACACACACACACACACACACACACAGGCAGACACACATACACACACATTTGGAAAAATTAAGAAAAATGACATTTAATTCTACAATAATTTATTTTGGAAGCATGTCACAATTTAAATTATTTCTATTTTTGAATATTTATGTGTTTCCAATTTTTGAAATTACAAAGGTTGTTATTTTTGAGGATATTAACATTTTTTATTTTAGATGATCATTTTCTTTATGAAGTTAAAAAATATTTTGGATGTTTTTAGATATCCATAACATTTTATATGTATGATTCTGTACAATAGTGATTATACCCTTAAAACCTTTTCATCTAATTATAATTTTTTAATGAATAAAATATTTCTATTCTGATTATTTCCTCAGAATATATTGCAGAAATTAGATTTTTAAATGTAGAGACACCATATGACTTCAAAAAGGTTTGCTCATCTTCCATGTAATATATTATTTCCCTCTCAAATATGGACAAATTACTCTTATATTGGTTCTATGAATTTTATATACTCACATAAACAAGATCATTTGTTGGGTTTGGGGCTATTTTCATTGTTTAAGTTTTAGTAATTTAATAACATTATAGTAATCCAGGGACCTTTCCTGAAACTCCTGGAAAAAGAAAAGCTCTCTTTCTGATGCTGTGAAAATGGAAGGCTGTAAACCTATAATAGTCACTACCCCATGGGGAACAAAATAAAGCTAACACAGAAGAAAAAAAGGAAAGAGAGAGACACACACATTTGGTAATTTTGATGACATCACCTGAATTCTATTATTTCATATTACTTCAAGCAGTATCCCTGATTTTTTTATTTATAAGTCAATGAATTCCTTTTTCTTAAAACAGTTTGAGTTGTAATTCTGTAGTATACAACAGAATGAGGCATCCTAACACATAGGCAAATGGTTATTATTTTCAGATATGTAATTTGAATAGTTGATTGTAATTGCAACTTGTGATAACAGCATTGTCAATTATGCTAAATATGCTCAGATATACATTTTCAATCCAAGTTTTTCAGAGTTTTTATCTCAGCCACTTAAATGCCCTCCAAAACGCTTGAATTGTGTCTTCTGTTATTAACATTTAACTCTGATACCGACATACTGGTTTTTTTTTTTAAGTTGTTCTTGTTTTGTTCTTGAAAACTATACATATACTGCATGAGTATCTAGTAATGAAGTATGTGTGAATTTTACTTGTTTTCTACAAGCATAAGAATAAATTATAAACTTAGCCCCTGAAGAGAACAAAATAATGCTCCACTTCCTTAAACAGCAAGGTTATTTTGTCATTTTTCATTGAGTTCCTTTCTTGTTGTAAAAAATCCAATTCTATCATTTGTTTTAGGGAAATAATGTATTCCATGTCAAATAGGATTTACTTTTTTAAAAAAACTTAAGAGAAACCACAGATGCAACATTGAAGTTGTGAGGTGCAGTGCCTTTTATTTAGCTATTATTTTTTAAACAAATAATTATTTTATGATGATGTTTCAGAGCTCATTAATACATTTTGGCCTCACATACATTTACACATTTTAATTTTTTAATTTATACCTTTTTAAACATAATACTTTCAAATGAAATACCAATACAAATATGTCTCCATTAGGATACTTACTGACTTTATCTCTAATTATCCATTAAAAAGGGAAGAACTTATATTTGTAGCCAATGAGCTGAAGGCAAATATAGTTTAGCCACAATATTAGGGTGCATGCAGCCCACATGGAAGATAACCCTGGAATTCCTGGTTCTGATGAACAGGGCATATAGTATCACAGGGCACCATAGGACCTCCTTTATCCAAGGGCTCTACTTTCAGGGCCAGAAGACAAAGGGGACCTGCCTAATACATATAAAGAAACAAACACTTAGGGAAAATGAGGAGACAGAACAATATATACCAAATAAGAGCAAGATATGAGTGAAATGAAAAACAAGCTAGGTGAAATAAAGCTAAACAATATGCCTGGTAAAGAATTCAAAGTAATGGTCAAAAAGATACTCACTGGATTTGAGGGAAAAAATGGATGATTTCAACAAAGAAAATATGAAAAAGAATGCATCAAAAATGAAAAATCCAACTACTAAAAAAAGTGTATTAAAGGAAATGAGCAGATTAAAGGATGCAGAATAGATCAGCAATCTAGAAGACAGAGTAATGGAATGCAACCAAACTGAAGAGCTGAAAGGAAAAAAAAAAGAATAAAACAATGAGACTAGGTTAGGGGAACTTGGCAACAACAACAACAATAATAATAATTGTCGGGGATGGTGCCCCACTTACCATGCCCAAGCTACCGGAAAACTTTGGTGGAGGTACCTGTGAATGTGAATGAAAGCCCCTCTGGGCTTTCCCTGCCTGGAATCTGGAAAGCCATGTACCCTGTGGGTCAGGGCAATATGTCCTTTGTGTGCTTATTCAAGACATATAGTTCCATTCAATCCTCCTGGTAATTATATCTCTGTATCTCTTATCTGTATTTCTTGATCCCTGTGCCTCAACGGTCTCAACTTCTGAGAGTTTAGGCAATCACTCTGTACCTTGCAGTAACAATACTAATTCTGTCTCTAGGGTGGGTGCAAAAGCAGTTAAAGATTTAACTGCACCACCCAACTTCCTCACGTGGGAATAATAAAAGACTGGGACCCTTGACAGTCAAGAGAGACAAAGCCCTGAGAGAGAGAGAGACTGAGAGGCTGCAGAGAGACTAAGAGACAGAGAGAAAAAGGCAGAGGGCCTGCGAGGAAGCAGCAAGAGAGCCTTAGAGGAGAGAGCAGGAGAGCTGGCAAACAGCAAGAGAGCCTGCAAAGAGAGACTGAGAGTCTGAGAGACGGAGACACAGACAGAGAGAAAGACAGAGAGCCTGCACAGAGAGAGGCAAAGGAAGAGAAAGCAAAGCAAAAGACAGAGAGCAAGAGATAGAGAAACAGAGAAGCAGAGAGCAAGAGAGACATAACCAACTGTTTGCCTATGCTAGATTGATGTAACTAGAAGGCTTTAAATAAAGAACCCTGAAGACACAGTTTTCAGGAGAGGAGATCCCCACGCCACTCTTTGAGTCAGGTCTCCTCATTTCATTTTATTGCCGACTCCATCACCACCTTCGGGGAACCCCGACCATTACCGTTGCCGGGGGCAGCCCCTGGCAAATAATAATATTTGCATTCCAACCATCCCAGAAAGAGAGAAGGGTGCAGAAAACTTATTCAAAGAAATAATAGCTGAAAACTTCCATAATCTAAGGAAGATAATAGACATCCAAATCCAGGAATCAGAGAAAGCCTCTAACCAGATGAAGCCAAGGAGGTCTTCACCAAGACAGATAATAGTTCAAATGGTGAAAAGTAATGAAGAGAAAAGCTTAAAAGCAGCATAAGGAAAGAAAACAGTTACATACATGGGAAAACCCATTCAGCTGATTTTTCAGCAGAAATTTTGCAGGCCAAAAGTGAGTGGCATGATACACTCAAAGCGCTAAAAGGGGGGGACACAAAAAAACCTACAACCAGCAATACATTCAGAGTAGAAGGAGAGATAAAAAGTTGTATCAAAAGTTTTAACAAAAGTTAAGTGTTCATCACCACTAAACTGGCCTTATAAGAAATGTTAAAGGGGACTGTTTGAGTACAAAGAAAGGCCATAAAAGTAAGAACATTATGAAAGGAAAAAATTTCACAAGTAAGTACAAACATATAATAAAAATAGGAGATAAATCACATATAAAGCCAGTATGGAGATTAAAACACAAAAGTAGGAAAATCACATATTTATAAAACCAGTTAAGATATACACAAAATAGGGGGCACCTGGGTGGCTCAGTGGGTTAAAGCCTCTGCCTTCAGCTCAGGTCATGATCTCAGGGTCCTGGGATTGAGGCCCACATCAGGCTTTCTGCTCAGCTGGGAGCCTGCTTCCTCCTTTCTCTGCCTGCCTCTCTGCCTACTTGTGATCTCTCTCTCTCTCTGTGTGTCAAATAAATAAATAAAAATCTTTAAAAAAAGATATACACAAAATAAACAAATGTAATATATGACATCCCATACATAAAATGTGGAGGAGGTAGAGTAAAAATTTACTGCTTTAGAATGTGTTCAAACTTAAGCAACCATTAACTTAATATAGACTGCTATACACATATGACATATAAACCTAATGGTAACCACAATTTAGAACCTGTAATAGATACATAAAAGGGAAGGGGGAGGAAACCAACCATACAACTAAAGAAAGCTGTCAAACCACTGTTAAAGAGACAAAGAGGAGGAGAAAGGAACAGAAAACTACACAAACAACTGGAAAACAAGTAACTAAATGGCAATAATTACATATCTATTGATAATCACTTTAAATGTAAATTACTAAGTGCTTGAATCAAAAGACATGGGTGACCAAAAGTATAAAAAACCAAGACTCATCTGTATGTTAACCACAATAGACACTTCAGACCTAAAGATACATGCAAATTGAAAGTGAAGGGCTAGGAAAACAAAATACACTATGTAAATAGATTGAAAGAAAGCTGGGGTAATAATACTTTTATCAGACCAAACAGACTTTAAAACAGACTAAAAAGAGACAAAGAAGGGAACTAAATAATGAAAAGGAATGATCCAACAAGTAGCTAAAATAATTGTAAATATCTATGCATCCAACACAGGAACACCAAAATACATAAATACATAATTATTAACAGAAAATAACAGCAATATAATAATAGCAGGAGACTTTAAGACCTCAACTATATCAATAAAGACAAAAAACAAAGAAATAGATGATTTGAGCAACACATTAAACCAGATGACTCTAACAGATATATCACAAAACAGCAGAAAACATATTCTTTTCAAGTGCAAATGAAACGTTCTCCATGATATATTACATGGTAGGTCATAAAACAAGATTCAGTACATTTAAGAAGACTGAAATCATATTAAGTATCTTTTCTGATCAAAATAGTATAAAACTAGAAATCAGTTACAAGAAAGAATCTAGAAAATATACATGTACATAGAAATTAAGCACATGTCTCTAAACAGTGAATGGGTCAACCAAGAAATCAAAAAGGAAGTAAAATACATGGAGACAAATGAAAATATAAACACCGCACTCAAAATATTTGGGATGCAGAAAATAGAGTTCTAAGAGGGAAGTTTATAACAATACAGGCCTACCTCCAAAAATAAGAAAAATTTCAAATAACCTAACATTTCACCTGAAAGATCTAGAAAAAGAAGAACAAAGCTCAAAGTTAGTAGAAGGAAAAAGAAAAAGATTAGAGCAGAAGTAAATAAAACAGAGACATTAAAAAAGAATGATAGATAAAAGCAAAGAGTTGATTCTTTGACAAAGTTAATAAATAAATAAACCAGAGAAATCAAGGAAGAAAGTGAACTCAAATAAATGAAATCAGAAATGAAGGATGAGAAATAAAAAACACCACAAACATCCAAAGATTCTAAGAAAACATTATAAAAATCATATGCCAACAAATTGGACAACAATAAAAATGGATATAGTTTTAGAAATATACAGTTTCCAAAATGAATCAAGATGATATAGAAAATCTGAACAGATTACTAGTAACTACTAGTAATGAAATTAAATCAGTAATCTATTAATTCCTAACAAACAAAAGTTCAGGAACAATTTCACTAGTGAATTCTACTAAACATTTAGAGAGAAGTTAATCTATATTATTTCAAACTATTTCAGAACATAGAAGAAGGAAAAATTGAAAATTAATTCTCTCAGGCCAGCATTTCTCTGATACCAAAACCTAAAGACACTAAAAACAAAAAAACACTATAGGGCAATATCTTTAATGAACATAGAGGCAAAACATTCTCAACAAAATATTAGCAAATAGAATTCAATAATACATTAAATAAATCATTCACCATGACCAAGTAGGATTTTTTTCGAGGGTTGAAAGGTGGTTAAATACTCACAAATCAGAGTGATGAATGACATTAACAAGAAGGAAAAACTTTCTCAGTAGATGCAGAGAAAGCATTTGACAAAATGCAACATTGTTTATATTTAGTGGGCACAGACTCAAATATAATAAAGGCCATGTATGAAAAACCCATAGCTAACAATCAATGATGAAAACCTAAGAAATTTTTCTGCAAGATCACAAACAAAACAAAGAAATCCACTCTTACCACTTTTATTCAACATAGTATTGGAAGTCATAGCTACAAAAACCAGATTAAAAAAATAAATAAAAGATATTCAAATTGGTAAGGAAGAAATTAAAATGTTAGTATTTGCAGATGACATGATACTATATATATAGAAAACCCTGAATATGTCACCAAAAACCTATTTCAAGGATGAATGAATTCAGTAAAGTTGCAGGATACAAAATTAATATAAGAAATTGGTTGTATAATAATAAAGTTGTACAAAAGGATATTAAGAAAGCAATCCCATTTAAAATTGAACCAAAAAGAACAATATGCCTAGGATAAAACTTAAACAAAGGGGTTTAAAATCTTGTATCAAGAAACTCTAAACTACTTAGGAAAGAGACTGAAAATAACACAAATGAAAAGTTGTCCATGCTCATGAATTAGAAGAATCAATACTGTTAAAATATCCATACTATCCACAGCACTATATGGATTCAGTGTAATTTCTATAAAAATTCCAATGGCATTTTTTTCACAAAACTACAACAAATAATCCAAAAATTTGCATGAAACCTCAAAGGATCCAAAGTAGCCAAAGTGATCTTAAGAAAGAAAAAAGCTGGAGATATCAAAATCCCAAATTTTCAAGATATATTACAAAGCTGTAGTAATCAAACTACTATGGTACTGGCACCTAAACTGACACATAGATCAATAGAACAGAGAGCCCAGAAATAAACCATGCTTATGTGGTCAATTAATCTATGGCAAAGGAAGCAAAAATACACAATGGGGAAAAGACACTCTCTTCAACAAATGATGCTGGGAAAACTGGACAAATGCAAAAGAATGAATCTGAGCCACTTTCTTACACCATAAACAAAAATAAACTCAAAATGGAATAAAAACCTGTGAATCATGAAACTATAAAACTCTTAGAAAAATGCATGAACAGTAATTTCTTTGACATCAGCCTTTTGTAGACATGTCTCCCCAAGCAAGGGAAACAAAAACACAAATAAACTATTGGGACTACACAAAAATAAAAAGCCTTTGCACAGTAGAGGAAACCAACAAAATGAAAAGGTAACCTACTGAATGGGAGAAGATATTTCCAGATGATATATCTGATAAGGGGTTAATATCCAAAATACAGAATGAACTTACATAACATCAAAAAAGCATCAACATCAAAAAAATAAAAACTAATGATAGTAATTAACTAAAGAGGAGCAGAGAAATTGGACAATTTTCCAAAGATGACATTCAGATAGCCAACAGATACATGAAAAAATGTTCAACACTATTAATCATCAGAGAAATGCAAATCAAAAGCACAATGAGCTATCACCTATACCAGTCAGAATGGGTGAAATCAAAAAGACAAGAAATAACAAGTATTGGCAAGGACATGGAGAAAATGGAACCCTCGTGCCCTGTTGGTAGAAATGTCAATCAGTGCAGTCACTGTGGAAGCCATTTTGGAGGATCCTCAAAATATTAAATATAGAAATACCATATGATCCTTTAATTCCACTACTGGGTATTTGTCTAAAGAAAATAAAAAGAATAAATCAAAAAGGTATAGGTACCCCTATGTTTATTTTTTTTTAATTTTTTTAAGATTTTATTTATTTGACAGAGAGAAACACAGCCAGAGAGGGAACACAAGCAAGGGGAGTGAGAAAGGGAGAAGCAGGCTTCCCACCCAGCAGGGAGCCCAATGTGGGACACAATCCCGGGTCTCTGGGCTCATAACCTGAGCTGAAGGCAGTCACTTAAGCAACTGAGCCACCCAGGCGCCCCTCCCCTATGTTTATTACAGTATTATTTACAATAGCCAAGATATGGAAGTGACCCAAATACCCACTGATAGATGAAGAGATAAAGGTAGTATGTACCCACATACACAGATACATGCACACATATGATGGAATACTACTCAGCTATAAAAACAGGATGAGATTGTGCCATTTGGGTACAACATGGATGAACCTAGAGGGTATTATGCTAAGGAAAATAAGTCATAAAAAGACACATACAATATGATTTCATTCATGTGTGGAATCTAAAAAACAAACAGAAAAAGACCCACACAGAGAACTGGTGGTTGCCTGAGGGGATGGTGTAGGGGAAAGGCCAGATGGGTGAAAAGGAATAGAAGATGCAAGCTTCTAGTTACGGAATGAATATATCATGGGCATAAAAGGTACAGCATAGGGACTAGAGTTAATGGTATTTTAATAGAATTGTGTGGTGATGGATTGTAGCTATCCTTGTGGTGAGCACAGCATAATATATAGACTTGCCGAATCACTGTTTTGTACACCTGAAACTAACGTAACTGTGTGTCAAAGAGATAGTTGTGTTTGAGTGAAAGCAGGCCTTTGCTTAGTACCTAAACCAGAAGACATTAATCAATGCTAAACCGATAAAGAACAGAAAACAGCAGAGCATATCTTGAAGTTACTAAAATTCAGGTATAGAGTCTTGTATGCATTTAGTTATAAGAATTCAGCTACAAGAAGAAAAAATATTTTGGCCACAGCTTTCTCCTAAAGCAATAAGAAGTGCCAGGAAGTTATTAAATATCTGCTATAGAAGTAGTTATTAGAGTGAAGTCTGCGTTCCTTAGAGGGCTCTAAAAACCTTCAGGTGGCTTGTAAGTCAACAGTTTTCACAGGAATACCAGGATATCGGTATAATGGAGTTGTGTTTTTTTTTATAGTAATCTTTTTTTTCCCCCAAAGATTTTATTTATTTGAGAGTGAGAGAGACAGAGCTAGCAATAGAGAGCATGAGCCAGGAGGAGAGGGAGAAGCAGATTCCCTATTGAGCAGGGACCTGGAAGGGGGCTCGATCCTAGGACCCTGGGATTATGACCTGAGCTGAAGGCAGCCACTTAACGGACTGAGTCACCCAGGTACCTCCAGTATAATGGGGTTTTTGAGAGACTATGTGATGTATGATATTGCAGGTGATTGCAGAAGCAGAGAGGAGTTTCCATTTTCAATTAATATTCAGTAGATTTGCAAGAATGTAAAATGATGTGGTCAGAAAAGATGTTTAATACATTGTTAATATTCTTAAATTTATTAATATTTGTTTTACAGTTTAACATAAGATCTACTGTTGAGAATATTCCATGTATGTTTTAGGGGGCTTTTTCTTGAATTAACCTTGAGCCATGCATTTCAATTTTCTACACTCTGGTGGCTTTATTTTTAAAATAAGCAATATACTATGATTTTATAATTCCCATCACCATCCTGTCTGTAGTTTTAAGTGGGGTTCCCTCTCTTGGCAGTACTATCTGAATTTCCCTTCTTTGTACCTCATTTTCTCAGAGCCCTTTAAGTGAGAGCCTCAGCAAATTAATACATTTCCTCCTCTAGTTATGTTTGCATTTCAAATCAGAAATGCTATAGATATTTATGTCCTGTAACCCTTCCCCAGACCCCACACTACTCAGAAATATAGAAAAGGGTGGTCAAATAAGTAGAGGACATATTTGGACATATTTAGTATTTAGTATACAGTAGGCCTTCTGCTACATACTGGGGATATCCACAAAGGATATAGCAAGCAGCTAAACAAGGAGATAGCAAAAGTGTAACACAGAAGGAAAAGGTGCTTAACAGAATAGGCAAGGATAAATGTTATCAGAAACAATACACAGAAATAAGTAAAGCTTATTACCAGGGGCTTGTGGAGTTTCTTGGAGAACCAAAACACTAAAGGATATGTCCTAATTTCTAATAATAAGAGAAATAATATTTTATCCTGAGGCAGAGAAATATTAAAATTCTTCTTCCAATATCTAGCTTCTTCCAGTAGAGCTCTTTATATATGTGCCTAATATTCCAAACAAATGCTGATAGGGTGATTCATTCCACAAGTACATGAAATAGCAAAGAATACTGAGAAAAGTATAGCAAAAAAGATATCTTTATCTTTAAAAAGATCTCATATATCTATTTTTCAGACACCTTACTCATAGATCTAACATGTTTTCTAGTGAATAAATGTACTTGACATTTTGTTTCCTTTACTAGAATTTTCTCTCTTGCTCACTTTGTTAGAATTGACGTCAAAGTTTTTTCCAAACCCCCACCAACTGCTGTTTATTTTTAAATACTACCCCTCACCCATCTTGTATATTTTTCTCTAGGCATGTTTTAAAGGCTGAGTAGCCAGTTTCAAATTCCAGGTTTTGTCAGCTGCATCCTAGGGGAACATGGGCAAGATGCTCAATTATTCTGGAAATTCATCGCTTTATAAATTATGGATATTGTATGTAAGTTTTTAGCATAATACATGGTACATGCTACACATAGAAGTAACTAGATAAATTTTTTATATGTAATGTGAAAGTTGCCTGCTCTCTCATACCAGTACAAGTATGTTCTGCCTCTACAGTTCTCAGTCAGTGGGCATCGAATGTGGTTGACATAAATTCCTGCCAGATTTTCACTGTTCTAATCTGAAAGATGGGGAAGAATAGCAGAGCAAACTATAGAGTTTCTGAGTGATACACACTAGCATTTGACAATTTAAACACTGATTCATGACACTGTTTCATTTATGCAGGAACAATACAGGTCAGCAAATAACATTTTTTATTATTACATCGAGAACCCAACTTATGAAATTAAAAGCCTCAAATTTGGGCACCTAGGTGGCTCAGTTGGTTAAGCCACTGCCTTCCGCTCAGGTCATGATCCTGGAGTCCCTGCATCAAATCCCGCATCGTGCTCCCAGCTCAATGGGGAATCTGCTTCTCCCTCTGACCTTTTCCTCTCTCATGCTCTCTCATTCTTTCTCTTTCAATTTAAATAAAATTAAATAAAATTAAATTTTATTTAATTTTAAAAATTTCTCTTAAAAAGCCACAAATTTATTGCCATGGTCAAATATTCTTTGGTTTTGTCCTTCAAAAAAATAGCTAAGAAAATGGGTCTCATGCATGAATTGAAGATGATGAAGGGATAACAGATAAATATTCACAATATCATGTCTCTTCCTCAAAAAGACATTTCATCTCTTTAATCTTTCTTTTACATCGATCCCTACCATTCCCTCCTGCATCAAACATAAATTCAATTTTATAGTAATCTTCACAGATATTTTCAATACCTTCTTATTTCTCAGCAAACTACAGAGTTTGTGAGTAACACACATTGGCATTTGGCAATTTATTTAAATACATATTTGTGAAACTTTCTCATTTATGCAGGAACCATACAGTTCAGCAAGTAAAACTAAGAATTGTTTTCAGGATCACATGGAATTGACCATGTGAATTGAAAATAAAAGTAGCAATGCATTCATTAGTTAACCCAGCTTAGGATGGTGCTTGCCTCTTTTGGCCTGAAATGAGATCATGCGTTTCCCCTGAGACATGATCTAGCAACTTTCTGAGTAAAGATAAAAGTGTTATTTTTCTATCAGCTATATTTTATAATTCTAGTAAAAAACTATCAAGTTTTACTCATGATATTTTAAAACCTATTTAATAGTCCCAATATTATTCTATGTTAATGACATAGTTTTACTAGGAATTGAAGTTAGGCTCAAAAGAATATAATTTCCAGGGGCATATTTCATAGTACTTCATAAGTTATTTTATAAATACAGTCTCACTTTATTGGCCTTTTTAATATATTGGCTGTATTATATTGCAAGGCTCACAGTAGATCTGAAGTTCTTTCACAAAGACCCTGTGTTTATGTTTACTATGCTCTAATTCAAGTGCCGAAAATATTTTAAGGGTCCTGGTTGTTCAAATGATACTGTGAAAATTCCAGAGTTATTTGAGAAGGCAATTGATGTTACTACCGTGAAGAATAGTGGTTGCAAATACAAGTTATTATGCATTTATTTAAAATTATTTTATTTATTTATTTTTTAAGATTTTATTCATTTATTTGAGAGAGAAAGAGTGAGAGAGAGAGAGAGAGCACACAAGCAGGGAGAGGAGCAGAGGGAAGGGGAGGGGCAAAGGGAAAGGGAGAAAGCAGACTCCCCACTGAGCAGGGAGCCTGATGCAGAGCTAGATGCCAAGATGCCCAGATCATGACCCACCCAAGCCAGAGGCAGATGCTTAATTGACTGAGCCACACAGATACCCCTAAAAATTAGTTTATACCAGTTCCATGATGACTTATCAACATTTCCATATCCATAAAGCTCTAAAAACTAAAAGACTTTCTTTTACTTTTCAATTTTTTGTTTGTTTGATGCCAAAATTCATGTAGCAGCTAAATCTGACACAAATGAAAGTGGGGCTATTATACCTTTTTTTTTAATCGCACTTAGTGTGAATGTTCAAGTTTTGCTACAGAAATATTAATGCAGTCAGAGAGTACTGTCCAAGACTTTGCCAAGTATTACATAGAAAGTGGTATCACATGTTACAATAATTTTAAAATTAGTGTTAGCATAATATGCAATAAAGAATAATACACGTGTATTAGTTTGCTAGGATGACTTGACTGGATGATTTAAATAACAGAAGCTTATTTTCTCACAATTCTGGAAACTAGAAGTCTGAGACCAACGTGTTGGGAGGTTTGGTTTCTTCTGAGATCCATCCCCTTGGCTTAAAGATGACTGCCCTCTGACTAGGCCCTCAATGGTCTTTCTTTTGGACATTTTTGCCCTGTTTTCTGAATAACATAACCTCCTATTTTTATAAGGCTATCAGATTGAATTAGGGCTCATCTTTGGGACCTAATTTTAATGTAATCACTTCTTTAAAGACCTTATCTCCAAATACATTAACATTCTTAGGTACTAGGTGATAGGGCTTCAACATATAAATTTGGAGGGGATACAATTCAGCCCATAACATGTACAGTTTGGTAAAGCGTTCACATGCACTATCTACTGGTGGCACCAGAGAAGCCCCTCTTGGGTTCCCTTTTAGTCACTGTTCCCTTACCATCAAGGGAAATTAGGTATTTTTCTCTTCTACCTTATATTAATAGAATCATATATGCTCTTGTGTTTAGCTTCTTTCAAATAGCTTCACATATAAAGACTTGTATAGCTGTAGATAATTCACATTATTTATAATAATTTAATCAGTAAATCTATTTATTTTACTACTAATGAGCATTTGGATTGTTCCCACTTTGGACCCATTGCAAATAACACTGCTATGAACTTTAACATGCCTTATAATAAGCACAGTCAAGGAGCAGAATTATTGGTCATAGGGTCCACTTACGTTCAACTTCAATAAATCTGCTCTACTGTGTTTCAAAGTTGCCATGCCAATTGAAACTACCAGCTAAACAGTATCATCCTGTGGTGTCTGTTTCATAATGAACCTTATGAATTACAATTTAGACTACAGGAAATCAAAGATGTTTTGGGGAAAGCATTAGAGAGGAAATGAGAGTCTCCAAAATATATATTGATGATTTTAAGATGTGACACAACCAACAGAAAGAATGCCAAGTCCTATTATATTAACGCTAAGAAGTTAAGGATAAAAATGAACATGGTTGTGTTTTATAACAAGTTTCCTTAATGAAAAGAACAATAGCTATTGGTTTTAAATGATCAGAGATCAGAAATGGTATAAAGGTATTCTTCAAGGAGCAACAATTGGACCATATTATAACTGATTATTAAAGAAAATTTTAAGGCAATCTTTCTTTCAGGAACAAGGTGATTTTTTAAAAATAATAAAATTT
The DNA here is from genome assembly GCA_004023965.1 of Spilogale gracilis. NCBI lineage: Eukaryota > Metazoa > Chordata > Mammalia > Carnivora > Mephitidae > Spilogale > Spilogale gracilis. The sequence continues at coordinate 39,621 of PITA01004046.1, forward strand.
TGAAATGTTGTTATGATTTCTTAACTCAAATACTTACCACCCTCCAATCTTCAAAGAATGGTCATGAAAATGAGTGTGCTCATTACTTCTCCATTTGCTCTAAAACCATTCATTCCCTGAACTTCTCCCAATCTAATTTGCTTTGATGGGTACTGAATCCCTTAAATTATTTTTCCAAAGATCATTTCCCAAGAGGATTCTAGTTGAATTCAGCCAACAGAAATACAATAGAGTTTGGAGGATTCAAGGAAAAGAAATAACCAGCACTTTGTTTCTATTCCATTTTTCCAATTCCCATCAGACAACTTCTACCATAGCTCCAATTTCCACTGATTGGACCTGACTCTGGTCATATTGTTGGGTAGAAGCTAGACAGGAGCAGTGGAAAGAATGCCCAGAGGCAAAGTCCCAAGGCTTTGAAGGGGAGTAAGACAGGCACGAATGAGCTGGAGGCAAGAACAAGGATTACAGGGGGGAGAAAATAAAAGCTACACGTTATAAGCCTGAGAGCTCAACATCCTCCTGACCTTGTGACTTCCAAGACCTTGAGCCCGATAAATCAAGAGCCATACATGCAGAACATGTTTGTACTTTTGCTTTAATAAACTACTTTGTGCTTGCTACTTTTCTTCTGGCTGTCTTTATTCTAAGAATGGGTCTTTTCATAAATCTCCGGAGGAACCAAAGCCTCAGACCTCCATTCACACAATGCAGGCTCTCTTACCCATAACAATACCACATCCTCCCTGTTTTGTCCAAATCCAAAGGTGATCATGGTCATCTGCTGTTAGTAAATTTTGATTGCCTCACTATCCCTTGTTTGGCTTCCTAGCTTTTCTATTTTCTTGTAATTAATTCACTCTATTGAACTACCTAGGATGAGCTATTTTGCTAATTGAACCCTTAACTTTATAGTCTTACTACCAGGGATTGTTCCACAAAAGATACTCTTAATAGGGAATTTTGGGTTGTTTTGCTATCCTCTTGGAGCTTGACCATGTAACAATCTTTTTTTTTTTTTTTTAAAGAAATGTAATGCTAGAAATCTATGATATGAAATGCATCAGGATATTGTAGTGTATTACTTTTGAAATAAAATGCCAATTTAGGGGAAAACTCAGATCTCAAGTATTTGCTGGCTGCTTCTAACAACTGTGAAGAGCTTTATAAAAGTCAAAGATAGGCTCAGATTTAAAAACTGTCATCTCAAGAAATCAGAGAATGATAGAATTCCCAGTGTGCCTTATGTGATTATCTTATTTGTAATAGTTATAAGGCAGACATGGCTAAAAGTCTCACCCAAAATCTAATTAAGTTGACTGTAGAAATGAAAACATAAATCAAATACATAACTCAAATACATAACACTGCCATGTTTTTTATATTAGGATTTGGGCATTGCTTTTATATTAGGATTTGAGTGGAACTGGTGAGAAAACTGAGAAAAGAGATGAATCTGAAGAAAGTCGACCCTTCAAATGTGTCCAACTTTGTTCACCAGCAGAAAATACTCTTCCTCCACTTTGAGACCAGCCTTCCTTTTTAATAAAATTTGCAGTGAGTTCTTCTGAGATACTTGTTTAAAAGAATATACTTATCATGCTCAATTCTACATCATTTCTTGCTTCAAGACTACCAATTAGAGGAATGTTGGAAGAAATATTGTTAAAAGAATGACTCTTATAACTATACTTGGATTAGATACCAAAATGTATGCATTTGGTTCAAATCTGTGGAGTTGATAAATGCAAATCATAGTGAGGCATTAATCATAGGTTTGTAGGGAGTATATGCAAAAAAATAGTACCAGCTAGTTTCTTGCTTATGACACAAACTATTAATCTAACAATGTTTTTTAAAGCTAATTAAGCACAAAAACTTGTCTTTTACTTGATATTTTATTTTAAAAAATTGAGCATAGCGTTTTTAAAAATGGTATTTTCTTTTTGAAAGTTGAAATTATTGTTATAAATATAGTCATTTGTCATATTAACTTTAATTTTAACTTATACTAAGGAGATTGGAAAACAGATTCAAGGATTTTACAATGGCACACATGATAAATGATTTTCAAGTCTCATTTTCCATAATGTTCTACTATTTTTATATTCTGACAGGTTCTGTTTCTGTATGCCTGTATTATGTTGAAAATGCATAAATGCATATGATTCCCTACAAATCCTGTTCCAACGGAATCAACTTACTCCTCTAAGATTCATGAGATTAGGTTGTTTATATCTTCCATTTTATTCAGCATTTTGTCTTAAATAACATTAGCAATTTATAGTGGTCATTTGGCTTTCTGATATATTTTGTTTTCCTCCATCATGACACAGAGTAGGAGTAAAATTCTTTACTTCTTGAAGCTAGGTATGACTGTGCTTTGCTTGGATGATGAGAAGCCAGCAGATGCACCCAAGAGTATCACCCCAGAGACATAGAACTTTTTCTCTGTCAGAGTAAACAAAGATGCTGTACATGGTCCCTAAATGTAGACAAAATGAAGCACAATCCTTTTTTAAATACGTAGCATGGTTTTAAGCCCCTGAGATTTTGGGGTTATCTGTTAAAAAACAAAACTTGTCTTTTGCCTGATGATGGGGATTTTAAAAAATTGTCTTTTAACTAATGCAGTAGCTTTCAATCTGGTTTTAACCATGACATCTTTTCTTCAAGTAAAGATTTATGTCAGATAATAACACTTGAAATTGGACTATTCTGATGAAGAGGCAGAAGGGCTCAATTGTTCAGTGCCCCCTGGTCTATCCACTCCCATGATCAGAGCTGTCTAGGGGCATCTCTGTGGCTCCACCAAAACTCAGTTGAACACAGTTTAAAGTAGAGTAAAAAATCAGGACACTTTGGTTTAATCACCTCTAGTAATTGACAATACATATACTTTTTTTTATTCTTAAATATTTCTTATTCTTACAAAAATACCTCAAAAATTTCTTACACACAGGATATATGTACTACAGGAGTAATTCTTCAATCCTGTCTCACATTGTAGAATAAGGTTTGAAATGAGAGATGAAAATATTTGGTTTGGCATTATGCCTGTATGATTATGCAGATGTGTTTTAAGAAATGCTACAGAACAGTAAAAATATATAATGAGATGGTACCTTTATGGCTTCTGATCTAATAGATTTTCTGAATCATAAAGCACTATGAGAATATAAAATTATTTGAATTAAGATAATACATTTAAAGAAAACAAATTTAAGTGCTATTTTTAAGATGATGGGCTCTGAGCTCTTATTTCCAATCTGGGAAAAGGAAACTGAATGATTTGGCTCCCCCCCCCCCCAAATGTGCACAAAAAGACTAAAACGGCTGGGCAGCATTAGGAAGTGTAGGAAACTAACACAAAACATAAGCTTATCCTACTGTGAAATTATTGCAAGACTCCATCTGCAATATTCCATAGTGTGATTGCTAGAGAAATGAAAGATATAATGTAGATGCAAAAAGCTCAGGAAGAGGTAATTTAAATGGCCAAGATGATGCAGTGCTTCCACAAAATAACAGATTAGCACTCTTCAGTTTGAGAAAATGAATGTGAGGACAGTAATGTTTAAAATGAATAAACTGACCTCTGAGGTTCATTCTAGCACAGGGAAATCCTGAAGGAAATGACTAAATAATAATGGTCGCTAAGTTTATTGAATACTAGCAATTCTGTACTGAAGGCTTCATACATGTTTATGCCATTTTCAAAATACTTATATGAACAGAAACTATTATTTTCCCCATTCTATAGATGAAGAAACTGAAGGCAATCTAATTCACTTGTATAACACCATTTCAAGAAACCAGGACTAGCATCTGAATTCTTATGGTAAAGATAAAGTGAATGGTTTTCAATTATGTGTAAGATTCTTCTGGATTGTTTACTAAAAATATGGATTCCTGGTCCATACCAACTATTTCAATTTTAGTGTATCTGTGGTAATGTCCAGAAATCTATATTTTGAAAAATATCACAAGTACTAATACCAGTGTGTCCATGACCCACATTTGGAGAAATACCAGATTGGTAGATAAATACTTTCAAAATCGAATTAATGAATGTTTGATCTAGGCCAAATAATTTAATCTCTTTAAAATGTTGCATTCCTCAGCCACAAAAAGTATAATAATACTAGTATCATTAACTTTTAAAGGATGAAAGAAATTGCCTGTTAAAAGTGCTTATAATGGGGAGGGCGCCTGAGTGACTCAGTTGGTTCAGTGACTGCCTTCGGCTCAGGTCATGATTCTGGAGCCCCAGAATCGAGCCCCACATCAGGTTCCCTGCTTGGTAGAAAGCCTGCTTCTCCCTCTCTCACTCCCCCTGCTTGTGTTCCCTCTCTGGCTATGTTTCTCTCTGTCAAATAAATAAAATTGTTTTTTTAAAAAAAGTGCTTATAGGGGCGCCTGGGTGGCTCAGTTGGTTAAGCGACTGCTTTCGGCTCAGGTCATGATCCTGGAGACCGGGGATCGAGCCCTGCATCGGGCTTCCTGCTCTGCGGGTGACCTGCTTCTCCCTCTCTCAGTCCCTCTCCTTATGTTCCCTCTCTAGCTGTGTTTCTCTCTGTCAAATAAATAAAATCTTTATTAAAAAAAAGTGCTTATAATGGAACAATTAATACATATTAGTTTTTATTTGTAAGCAATGTTAGTTATGGCTATACAGTTTTATGTAAAATATTGCTTCTTATATAAATTTTGAAGGAATATAAACCTTTTAACTTTTCCATATAAATTTGCTAAAATATTAAGTGGCCCCATTCTCTAATTATCAAAGTACTTACGCCCCCCTTTTTTTTGTAGCTTGGATCTGTTTTGTTATTTCTTTTATTTATCCTTTTTCTCCTATGTAAAACTTCCCTTGACTGTTCCAATCCACAACAATCACTAGCTGGATACCATTTATGGAATCCCTGCCACTTGTGAGGCACCATATTAGTCAGTCATCAGGTCTGTTAACCCCATGACAAGTCAAACAATGTGCTTCAAGGAGAGGTATGAAATTCAGGACCCAGAAACATAATGAAATTCTACTGATGAAGCTCAAATTCAGTTCACTGTATTATCTCTTCAACTCACTTAGCATTTTACCCTTTCTATAACTCATTGGATTTTACAATTGTCTTCTGATATTACTGAATGATTTTTAGGTGTATTTATCAATTTTAAGAATTGTTGCATTTTATAAAGGGATCTATAATTCATATAATTATTTTTAATCCTCAGAACTACTATATAAATTGGATGCATTTATTTCCCAGAGCCCTGAAGTCAAGAAGGTAGAAGCTAGAGGATATGATTTGAATCTAGATATATCTGGTGTCAAAGTCTACTTTATCTTTCATACTCATTCAGTCATTGATTTTTCTTTTTAAAGATTTTACCTATTTGACAGAGAGTATGCAGAAGCTGGGGGAGGGGCAGAAGGACAAGCAGACTCTCTCCTGAGCAGGGAGCCTGACATGGAGCTCCATCATGATCAGAGATCATGACCTGAGCCGAGTCAGACAGTTAACTACCTAGGTGCCCTAATTTTTTATTTATTCCAAAGTTATTTGAGTCTTTACTAATAGCTTTGAATACACCCATGCACAAAGCAGAAAGTCCCTTGCCCTTATACAGTTAACACTGTTTTGGAATGCTGTCTCTCATTCTTGTCTTCATTATGAGTTCCTTGGTGGCAGCAGCCAAGGATAGAACAACAGAGTCTGTCGCAAGATTTCTCAAGCAAACTTGCTTAATGTATACTTTATATTTTAGATAAATAGGGGTAGGGGGTAGGGGCAGAGGGAGAGGGAAGAGAGAATCTTAAGCAGGCTTCACACCAAGCAAGGAGCCAGATGTGGGGCTCAGTCTTACAACCCTGAGATCATACCCTGAGTCAAAACCAAAAGGGGGACACTTAACCAACCAAGCCACCCAGGTACTCCAAGCATACTTTTTAACTGAGTAAACTTGTTGTAGAATAACTCAAAGGATAAGAGCACTTTTTATTTACTTATTTATTTATTTATTTATTTATTTATTTATTTATTTATTTATTTATTTAAAGATTTTATTTATTTGAGAGAGAGTAACACAGCCAGAGAGGGAACACAAGGAAGGGGAAGTGAGAGAGGGAGAAGCAGGCCTCCTGCTGAGCAGGGAGCCCGATGTGGGACTCGATCGCGGGTCTCCGGGATCATGACCTGAGCCGAAGGCAGTCGCCTAACCAACTGAGCCACCCAGGTGCCCCAAGAACACATATTTATTAAGGTAATTTAGTAATTAGTTTTACCCTATCCCAGGATTTGAGTATAATCTCTTTACCAGACTGTCCCAATGTAAGAGAGAGTGAACACCACAGAACTTCTGGAAGAGTTTTTCATACTACTAAGGAAAGCACTAATGTCATGTTGCAATCAGTTGTCTGTCTTTTTTTTTTTTTTTTTTAATAAATCTTGGAGTTTTTTAAGTGCTAGTTTCATATACATGTATATCGTAACATATATCTGGCCAATAGCAAAGTAAACAAATTTCTGGCACATCTGAGTGGCTCAGTTGAGCAGCCAATTCTTGGTTTTGGCTCAGGTCAGAGCTGTGAAAAGGAACCCCACATCAGGCTCTGTGTCCAATGTGGAATTCGCTTAAGATTCTCTCTCCCTCTCCCCCCCTCCACTTGCATACTCTCTAAAATAAATTTTTGAAAAAAAAAAAGCAAACAAATTTCTGTTAAAGTAAAGAGGAAAATATCTCACCTAGTAATCTTATAAGTGCATGGCATCCTCAAAAAAAATATACAAAGCACATATCTAAATCAATAAATTGAACTCACACAACTAGAATAACAATCCCTTCTAAGACATCAATAGTCAGAGGGCTTAAGCTTTCTATTTGATCTAAGATTAATTTAATCTAAGTCTAAAATGTGTTATCTATAGAACTCATGAGATTAGTATTAAAACCAAAATGAGACAATATAGGTTTAACTATGAATATGTCACTGTATGTGAAAGTAGCAAGATATAATATTACCTTCTCTTGGGCTATCAATATACTCACATAAAAAGTAGTATACTTTAGTGATTTGGAAACTAAGTTTTCAAATCCAAAGACTGAAATTAAAATTCAACTCTAGCACTTCATAGAAGTATAATCTGACATATTTTTTAATATCTTTAATCTCAGTTTCCTCAATTCAAAACAAGAAAATTTTATTACTTGTATCTCACTATATATAATGCTGTTATGATAATGAAAATGTACATAAAGTTATTAGCATCGCACTTTGAAATTTGGGAGTCATAAATAGTTCACTATCTCTCTTTTATAAAGGTATACAGTTAAATTTTACACATGTTCTGATACCATGCTAAAAGAACATGAAAGAGACTAAAAAATTTCCCCTGGTGCTTCTGGGTGGCTCAGTTGGTTAGGCATTTATCTGACTCTTGGTTTTTGGCTCAGGTTATGACCTCCCAGTCATGAGGTCGAGTGTCATATCAGGCTCTGTGTTCATCACAGGGTCTGCTTCAGATTCTCCTCTCTGTGTCTCCCCCTCTTGCACTCTTTTCTTTTGAAAAAATATGCCCTGATTTCTTCTACTTCTTTAGCTTTTATTATTTGTGTAGATGTCAATGACTGTGAGAATGTCCATTTCTAATGTGTAATATGTGATTGTTATATAGTGGTTGCTCCACAGGAACTATATTTGCTTTTTCTGTTTGATTTAAATATTAGCAGATTCTTTTTTTCTTACATTATTGTATTTTATAATTGCACTGAGAAGGACACTACAGCTTTTGGAGCACCACACAACCTTTAGAGCCAAAGGAATCTGCATGCCTATAAGGGTCCACGCCAGTGCTCCATGCAATACGTGCCCTCAAATATTAGCAGATTCTTAAGATACAGTCACTAACCTTACTCAAATGTTAGTTTTTTCTTGCATCATGAAAATGATGGAAAACAAAAAATACTGCTTTACTATGCATTCATATTTAGAATTTGAACAAAAGTGAGATCAAGGGTTTGAATTCAATGCTTTTCTCACCCTTTTTAAATAGACTAAGCCATGTAAAATCTGTGTTTGCTTTCCCTTACAACATCTTGAATGTATTTCATGTATTCTTAAAAATGTTTTCTTACGATCTGTTTTCTCACCAACATCCACATGCCTGATGGAAGATGTAAAAAAAAAAAAAAAAAAAAACTATTCCATATGCTTTGTGTAAAATATGTTGGAGAAAATTGGACACAAAATGGTCTACTTAGAAAATAAAATAGAACAATTGAATGATTTTTTCCAACAGAAGAGGCAAATTATAGTCTTTGGTCCTTTTGATTTAAATTTCCAGATTCAAAATTAAGGTGATTTAAAATTTAGTAAATAGTTATATAATTGGTCTTTTACTAGTGGTTTATAAAGATAAGCATGAATTACTAGAGGTGTGCTTTCTAAGGTAATTTATATCACAGCTGTGACAAATTAAGAATCATACAAAAACAGCAGCAAGATTGTATCTAATTCATTAGTTCGTAATGTAGGCACCAAATAGCTCCCATAAAGAATTTAAAGCCACTTAAACATAATCAGAAAATTTTAATAAGCATATATTAATGAAGCAAACTATACACCAAATACTTTGGTTAATGGAGTTCTACTGATTTTTGATTAAATTTAGATCTTATCTTTCTGTAAAGAAAATTAAAAATTGAAATAATGTTTCCTATAACATATAGCATTAATGTTGCTCACAATGCTCTAGACTTTATAATAAGAGATTCATGAATTGCATGTTAGCTGGTAATCCCTTTAACCCAAGAGAAGTATTAACTATTTTCCTTTTACAGGTGAGGAAATTAAGTGGAACACAATGAAAACCATGCAAGTTTTTACAAAATGATATAGCCAAAATTAGGATTTAAAAACTGATCTAATTCAAACATAAAGCTCTTTCCAACATTTATAATTGTCCTTCTAGTATCTCTACTGGAACCCATCACTCACAAGTCACCAAGTCCTCTAAGTAATACCACACATACAAAAAGAGAAGAAAGTCTAATGATACCCAAAATATAATAAATAAGGTCTTTAGTGGAATATCTGTTATATTTTCCAATAAAACCAAAAGAACTTTATCATCTAGGTAAACTTATTACAAGATATTGGCCCAAGTATTTACCAGAAAAGTAAGTGACAGAAATGAATCAATTAGTACTCCCTTGTTTCCTGACTGAACTCATGATAATGATATAATAGTACATAACCAAAATTGTCCATCTCCTAGATTCATTTCTCTCATTTTGCTAAAATTAACATAAATATGAGTCCGAAATTAATAATATCCACACTAAATCACTGATGTCATCTACTTTAATGTCTGAAATAATGGTCATAATGGAAAAGTGAATAGGTAGAAGAAATACAGAATACACATTTGATGAGACATGATAAAGGACTGGATGCAGAGAATAAGGAATAGGAAGTTGTCTGTTGTGACTCCTAACTTTCTGACAGGTGAAACTGGGGGAATAGTAGGGAAACCTCAGAAGAAAAGTGAAAGAGGTTAAGGTGTGAGGTGATTATATCCATTCATGCTGAGAAGAAACATTGGGGGTAGAAATATAAAGTAAACTTCCTCAGCTAAAGAAGTTTGTGAGGACTAAATACACATGGCTAAGAGAGATAATATAAAGTGAGGAAGAAGATGACTTACAACCAAAACTTTAAAAAATCCAACATTGAATAACCAGAGAACAAATGTATAAAGTAGATGACATCGAAGATGCCAAAATATAAGAGGAAGGCCTATATAATTCTATTAATAAAGGTGAAAAGGAATCCAAAATGAGAGAGAATATTCATTAAGTCAAAAGCTGCTAAAAAAAAATGAATTAAAGCCTAAAATGTCCATTTTATTGTATAGAAGCTTTCATATTTATTTTTGTTTCCAATTCAACTTATTAATGTATTTTTGGCTATTATTTTCATATTTCATATTCTGCTGGGCAATTCATATTTTGTATTCTGCTGGGCAATTATAGATTCCATCAACTCTTCAGCTTGTAAGCATTAATAAATTATATTCAATGAGAAAAATGTAATGGAGAAATTAAGGATACAGGTCTCTATGGTTTCATAATTTCAAATAACTTATTTTATGTAGACCCAGATTTATATTTGAAAAATATTTGCAAATTAGTAAAACAGGTTTAAAATGATGTTACCTCTTGAACACTAAGAGACATTAGATTAAATAAAAGAATTTAAATAAATATAATTACAACATTTGCAGAGGATGAAGATTACATTGAGGAATCGACTTTCTTTTTGAAGTCCTTTTTCAGTATATTTTACTTTTATTTTGTCTTCTTGACCTACATACAATTCAAGTACACAGAGTCTTTGCTCTGAAAGTATCTCAAACATATCATGTAAAGAAAAATAAAGTTACCTTTAAGTCATATATTACTGAAGTCTATGGAAATCATGTTTCAATCGAAATTGAAAGTTATAATTTACTGTCCAACTGAGAGTTGTTTCAATATGGTAAAAAATTTTTTTCACAGAAAGCTTTTTTGTGAATTCTTAAGTGTGTGTTTATGTATGCATATACATTTACACACAGATATTTTAGTGTTTCCACATGTAGATAAGGTGAGTATATAAAATATTTACCATATTATTATCAATAAAAATTAAAGAAATTTCTGTCTTTGTGTTTCGGTTTTTAAGTTTGAACGAGTAACACTTCTTTTCTTCCTTTCCTGAGTTGGGAATTAATTGAGACATAAGACATAAGAAACAAAGACAATGAGATGAAAATAACAGCTCAATAACAGAAAGGTTGTTTAGAGAATTTTCTTTAAGTTTTCACCATAGAGAGCTTGCTAATACTTCAAACTTGAATTAAACGTACATAAATAGACCTAAGAATTCAAAGCTTCCCCTGTCAAGCTTCAGACTAAAGGCACAAAAAAAATGTGATTGTTGAGGTTGGCACCAAAATAGAGAGAGGAAAAGGGAGATGAATTGAATGCACATAATTTCCTCTACAAAATCTAACAAGTAATTCAGTCCTTTGTCTATGAAGATCAGCATGAGAATAATGAGGAAGAGGCCCAGTATTGCTCTAAGCCAGAAAGTCTTTTGTTTGGAAATCTGAGCAAAGGAGAAAGATGGTTCCCCCACTCAATAGCATGCATTGATAAAATACACAAAAATGAATTTGAATAAAAATTTATATGTGGATCTATCAAATACAGCATTTCTACTTCATTAGTTCCTTAGTGTTTTATTCTTTTAAAAGATGAAATTGTTCCATTCTAGGGGAAAAAAACAATTTAGTAACAGACTAATAAGTAAAGACTTTTACTGATACAATGAACTTAAGTTGCAGCAAGTTCATGTGGCTAATGAGAAGAGTGGCCAAAAAAGTAATACTACCTTTGTAACACAAAGAATGATTATATGAGAATATAGGGAGAACTGATAAGCAAATATTTTTTTAACACATCCGTCTCACATATACCAAAAAAAGTGTGTGTATTTATCAAGAAGCCTGTGTATATATATTCACATAAATATAGCTATATATGTTAGATTTTATTTTTATTAGCGTTTTATTATTTTACATATATAAAATAATTTCCATTTTTATGTTTTCTTTATATATACACATATATCATTAACATATATCAAAATTAAATTAACAAATATCAAAATTAACAAATATCAAAATGACAATGGTAATCTACCATTTGTCATTTTTGATATTTACTAACTTTAATGTTAATGTTGACAGGTTAATAATGTTAATATGGCCTATAAATTGCATCTCAATCAAAATTATCCAGTATCTAGCAAATTCCTCTAATATAGTATCACTCTTAATGGCAAAAACAATTTCTATCTTAACTGGTTTTAGTTTTCACTACACCTGCCATAAAAAGAAGCCACTCAAGAGTTCTTGTCTTTTCTTTACACCTTTCGCCTCTTCCTGTCCTTGAAGTATGATTTCAGGCATCTCAAAATATGAACCAAGGGTACTCTATTGATTCTCTATGGAGAATGAAAGAAACTGGCCAGTTTCAGTACAGCCAGAAATTTTAACACTTTTGCGTGGAAAAAAATCAAAATTTAAATTTCTAATTTATTATGATAGACTCCAAATATCAGAAACTAGAAAAAAAAGAAGGTAAAAATATGTGAGACAGAAATAAATGTTAGTAAAAATCTCAAGGCCCCTTCACCAATATCACAGCCAAGTCTAGAGAGGATTCTGTCTTCCTTGCCAACTTGTACTTAGCGCACCTCAGTCAGTGACTGGCATGGTCCCTACCACATTCTCATTTATCATCCATTGGGGCTACTTGGTTCTTTTATGGCAACAGAAAAATGATACAAAACACTGTACAGACATTCAGCTGTTTCCCAGATTTTTTTTTGCATCTATCCTTCTCAATGTAACAAATACAGGGACAAACTCAAAGCCAGTGAAATTATGTAATAGCCTGGCTGACTTTAATTTCCCCACTGATGAATATGCTGGCAGGTTGTGGAGGTTCATAGAAGACAGTATAAACTCTATGAGAAAAGGGAACTTGTCTTGCATACTACTATAATTCCCACTGTCTGGACACATAGGTTGTTGCTAAAATGATATTTGTGTTAGAAAGAGAGGGAATAAGACACTGGTATAAAACACATAAGAAGGGAGAGTTAGAAGACAAAGCTTATTTATAGCAATTAAAGAGAAAAACTTTGGGAATTTATTTTCTATTTGCTTGAATCTCTAAGTAGACCTTATATATGTGGAGAATATTCAGAGGTCGTTTTCATGGTAAGAGAGCTCTATTAAGATTCACTGATTTTTGGCTGCCACTGTCTATGAAGTCTTTGCTTGGAAAATAGCTGATTACAGGTCACATTACAACATTAGCCTTTTCAAAAGTAGACCAATATGCAGGAAATTTTACATGAATTATTTTCTCCATACCCTCTTACTGCCCTAGTCAGTCCCTATTTCAGCTGCTTAGCTACATGGAAAGCTAGAGATGCTTTTCCTACTACAGGGTCTCAGACCTTTAGTGCAGGAGCATCTGCCTCAACCTCCTTCTCTCTAGGCAGTAGGTGATCAGGTCTGTAAGTTTTTTAATCAAATATTTAATGGGAGCACTCTCGGCCTTCTTGATACTCTTTCTAGGAAGGAGATTTATTCAATCCTATACCCTGAGTGAAGAAATATAGTATCCTATCAGCAATCACTGGCTCAGTTCATCTAAAGTTAATTTGCTAACTTTCCATTTAGTAGGAATGCCATAATTTGCTTCTGTTTTTATAAGATGCTGCTATTGCTAGATACAATGGAGATACACCCCATAAGAGACTTGTCATCCATCTGCCACCAAACCTTTACTCGTTCCTTCAAAAGTATATTGGTTCAGTGCCAAGCACAATACTAAGTGCTAGAGGGACAACTGTGATGGACTGACATTATTTCTCTCCAGAGTTCCTCTGGTGGAGGAGGTAAATTTAAAATTCTTAGGCAATAAATATTTTAAAATGCTAGTAAATGCTATGAAGGAAACAAAAAGTAGGCTAAAATAGAAGATAACTGAACCCATTGAGGACCTACGACATAGAACAGTCCCAGCTATTTCCTTGAGAGGTAACGTTTAGTCTGAGAAGTGAGAGAAGAATGAAATTGCTGACTAAAAGCAGAATTGGGAACAGAGCATTTTAGCATGTACCCTGATGTAGTCATGGGAAAGTACTGTGTTCCATAAAGAGCCAAGACTCATACACTGAGAACTTTTTGATGGGTTTTTGACTAAAAGAGCCAAGTTTTTTTGTTTTGTTTTGTTTTGTTTTCCATACTGCAGACCATTTACACTGGGAGTCATTTGATGTCTCAGACATTTCCCATCTGACTCTTAGGCTAAAGCCTATTTCCCCAAAGCCTTATTTTCAGCCAAGTGTCAATTCACCAGTGGTTTTCAAACAATTCTTGCTAAGAAACTAGACAGCACTGACTTAACACTCTGGGGGTATTTCTGTTTTAGAAGTGGACACAGGAAGACAATAAATCCATTCAGATGCAAAGGAATAAATCTCTAATGGATCACGTGGCAGAAGAGTGAGTTGAGACAGTAATATCCACCCACTGTTACAGAAGCTAATTTCATAAATCTTTTCCTATTAGTGGTCATATAAATTGAGACTTATACACCAAAGAAAGTGAAAAACTGATTATATATATTAAGAAATGTGTTTGGTTCTAATTTAATTAAAGACACACACACACACACACACACACACACACACACACACACACACATCAATATTCTACTATGACCAGGTCACGTTCTCAAAATTGTTTCCTTTACCCTTTAGTCAATTCAAGATATTAAGTCATTTCAATACATATTGACTTAGTAAATGTGAGAACAAGTTTTTGTTTTCTGAAATAATTATGTATGATATTTATCTGGAAAAATAATTCTATGGCTGTGTTCTTCTGTGGCTATTAGATTTAGCAGAGAACACATTGTTTAGCTCTGTCAATACCTGACCACCGGTAAAAGATCAAATAATTTATATTAATATTCTGAATAGTTTGACACATTGCCCCATAATCACTTAATTTGTACCAATACAATATGACTTATGATTCAGTAAGTAAACACAAATTTTGAAGGAATGTGTATACTCAGTAGCATTTTGATTCAATAAAATGTTTTAAAACTATTTTTTCAAACATTTGGGATTTGGCAAAACATAAAATGTCTTGGCAAAGCACTCTTTCTCCCAATTTCTAAGCCCAGTGCCTTTCAAGAGAAATTTAATTCATATGTTTCCAGTATATTTACACTTAGTTTATTTAAACGGTGTTTTGTAAGAGGTCTGTGAGGTCCAAGAAGTCAATAAGCAGTTTATAAAGTGTTTTAAATTTCCTGTACATTGAACCAGGTGAGCAAATTTTGTTTAAAATAATAAAAATTCATGAATTTTAAAATGTAATACTATATAACAATAATATTCAAACTGAAAAAGTTACATGTTATTCCCAAATATGTCTCAATAATATATCACTAGCTGCCACCCAAGTATACCTTGTATTGGGCTGGGCTGGAACAGAGTTGAGGGAGCCAATTGAGACCAATCCAGGGTATAAAAGAGCTGATCTGTGGGTTGATGAGAAAACTAGCTACAGAAAGGAAACTTCTCTAGCTCTTGTGGAAATGACTGGTTCTACTAACCACCTCTTCGTCTTCCTCTTTACTAACCGTAACTTTGGACAAGTCACTTAATTTCTCCCAGCCACTCTTATTTTCTTTAAGTCTAAAAAAGGTGATAATGTAGAACTAATTTCATAGGGCTAGAATGAGGAATAAGTAAAAATGCAAGGGTAAAAGTTATAAGTCTTTATGAAGTAGGGAGGTATACTCTAAGTGTTCAATAAAAAAATGATAGTTATGATTACTTAGTGATACTTAAGATTACCTACAATAAATACTTCAGCTAAATTACCTTTAGTTTAGATGCCCATTAGTTGAAGACCATTTAAAGAAATTATTTAGGTGATTCTGACTTACATGAGAAAAGGGATCAGGCAACAAAAAATAAGTTGGAATCAGAGCAAAATGAGAGCTTTCTAGCTTTGTCTATGGTGTTGGCTAATGAAAGGAATAAGAGACTAGGAAGGAAGAGAAGCTTTCTCATTCTCTGCACTGCTATTAGCTGTATGATTACAGGTACATTACATAATGGTACTGGCCTCCAGCTTTAGTTGCAAATGATGTAACTAGACTAGATGACCTGAGGTTTCTCCCAACTTTCAAACAGAATTATTCTATTGCTTACCTCAGCATTAAAATAGTTCCACAATTTGTCATAAATCTTAGCTAATGATAATTATTTTCTCTAACCACACTGGGTCAGAAACAATATAACCTAAACTACCGAAAGATTCAACTGGGCCACATCATGAAGACATGGAGATCATTCCTCTTCCCTTTCTAACAAATATTGGGATAAGAAGTGAAAAAAAAAGTGCATCTAAACTGATCCATATATGCAAGTATGCTTTACATTTATATTTTCAAAAATTGGAAATGTAGAAAGATAATAAATAAAAATATAAAATCCCAAGGATCTGACAAGGAGTAGCTTGGAGGAATTTAGGTCAAATAAATCCATTTTGCTTGTTCTAACCTTCAATTCAGAAAAACTTTAAAAGTAAAGAATATATCTGTGTTATCTAGAAGAATATGAGCACTTTTCAAATTGTTTGTTATTTCTTGTTATATGGTATAATCATTTCCCCTACATATAGTTTTGTCACTTTGCAATTGAAGTTAGTCTAATATTAAGCAGAAATTTCAGGCCACAGCCAAAACTAAAGTCCTAAAACCTTATTAGTCTATCAACCTCCATCCACAATCCACGCCATAGCTAATCATTATTCACATTAATGAATTATAAATGCAAACAAAATCTTACATGAAAAGAGAAAGCAAACTGTCAAAGACCTAAGAACAGTAAGTGCAGAACTAAAATTGTGACTAAGTCATCTCTCTTCATCCAGAAATATTTCTACTTTCTACCTCACACATCTGTCTTTGAGGATCTTTCTATTGCCAAGATAAATTTAGGAAGAGCAGATATTCTCAGCCAGATTGAGCCAGGCATGTAACTATTTTTAGATTAAGGCACAAATGCTCTGCTCTCTTTGCAAACACCTTCCTATATTCCCTTTTGAACTTTCTCCTTGGTTAATAAAATAATCAGAACCTAATCATATGGAATGGCTTTGTTACTGTATCAATTTTGTGAATATAAATTATTTTATTCTTTCACTTAAAATATACCCATACTTTTATATAAATTACCTAACATTTGTCTCTCCTTTTCCTAAATATTAAAGGACATAAAAGTTTAAGAAATTAATCTGCTTTCCAAATGCTAATGTTCTTGTTGAATGGAGAAGGCTAGCATATATGATGTGCTGAAAAGCAGGCTTCTGACAATACATGCAACCAGGGCTGAACCAGAGAGAGTCCTATAGATCGGAATACTCAAATCTACTTTTGGAAGTCCCTAATGGATGCCACACATGAACTCACAAACCTCCCTATTGCCTAATATCACAACTCAGATTTTGCCCTGATGTGATTCATTCTTCTCTGGTCTCACTTATTCATATCTGCTACCTGAGATGCTTGCTTAAGAAGCTTCATTACTGGGTGCCTGGGTGGCTCAGTGGGTTAAAGCCTCTGCCTTCAGCTCAGGTCCTGGGATTGAAGCCCACATCTGGCTCTCTGCTCAGCAGGGAGCCTGCATCCTCTTGCCTCTCTTCCTACTTCTGATCTTGTGATCTCTCTGTCAAATAAATAAATAAAATCTTAAAAAAAAATAGCTACTATTAAAAAAAAGCTTCATTATCATCAGGGCACATTTTGGGATCATCAGTCTCCAGATTTTTATTTTTCCTTTTTTTTTTTTTTTTAAAGATTTTATTTATTTATTTGACAGAGAGAAACACAGCCAAAGAGGGAACACAAGCAGGGGGAGTGAGAGAGGGAGCAGCAGGCCTTCTGTGGAGCAGGGAGCCCGATGTGGGGCTCAATCCCAGGTCTTCGGGATCATGACCTGCGCTGAAGGCAGACACTTAACAACTGAGCCACCCAGGAGATTTCTATTTTTCAGAGTACCAATATAGTGCTGATCCACATGCAAGAGTCGAATAGAGAGTGTCCTTGCTCGCCATGGGTCCCAAGCTTTTCCATGCTTAGAGGCAACAAAGTTTTGAATGCTCTATTAAGCTCAGCTTTTAAGCATACTTAATCCCTATTTTCCCTCTTTCAAAAATAAGCATAAAAAATCTGGTGGTGGGTAGGTACACTATTGCACAAATTGTGTCTTCTCCTCTTCCGACCATATCAATCCCTCTCTGGATAACACCTCTCTCTAAAATTCAAATAAAAAAATCACACAAATATAAATGGACTGGGAGAACAAGGGAAGGCAGGGGAGGAAGTGACACAAGTGGCAATCTTCCAAAAGTCACAAAATACATTGCTTAGCAGAACTCAAGATTGAAACTTAAATACATTTAAATGATATCCTGAAAATGAAACTTGTTAAGTGATAAAACAATGCTTAAAACCAGGTTTAGTTATGGTCAATACTACCTTCCTCAATTAAATTAGAAAGAATGTTTACAAAATGATGAGCTCTTAGTCCAATATGCCTGATAGAATTATTTGGGATTCAAATCAACATTTTGAAGCCAATTTAATTCATTGGACACACCAAAGATAGAATAGCAAAATGATCAGAATCAATGCAATATTATTTGTTCTGTGACAAGGATAGTACTTAATTAATTTTGTATTCATTCATTTGTTCAATTTATGTTGTTTTTTTCTTAACTTTATTTCAAAAAATAATTTATAGGGGTGCCTGGGTGGCTCAGTCATTAAGCATCTGCCTTCGGTTCTAGTCATGATCCTGGAGTCCTGGGATCGCCCACATCTGGCTCCCTGCTTGGCAGGAAGCCTGCTTCTCCCTTTCTCACTCTCCTTTTGTTCCCCCTCTAGCTGTGTTTCTCTCTGTCAAATAAATAAAATATTAAAAAAAAGGAAAATAATTTATATCAACTAGTATTGGATATATATGCAGAAAATTTAAATACTTTAAGATAAATCAGTTTATGAGATATTTTCCCTTTGTGAGCCTTTCTTTAGTTATAAAAGAGTTGTTTCAGATGACCTCTAAGAACTCTTTTATATTTAAGACTTAATAATTCTATAAATTATATCTTTTAATTAAGTGTACATATATATACACACAAGAATATATAATGAATATATTTACTCATTTCTCATAAATTTTTTACAAAGGACACTTTGAAACAAAAAAAATTGCTACCAGAAAAATAAAATACTTTGGATAGAAAAATGTACTATAATTTTCCCAGAGCATTTTTAACCCTGAGTGTACAAACCCACTTATCCTTTACAACTATACAATTATGGAATTCTGCCAATCAAATTTTAGACTTTAAAATTAATCAGATAAAAAAATTTATTAACTCCTTTAATATTATAATTACTAGAATGGAATGGAGCAATCTAGTTCAGTTTTTTAATTGCAAAATTCTCTATTAATGCTATGAGTTGCCTTTTGATAGATCCATTTATTTTTTTAAGACATTAGGAAAACGTTAATTTTAGCTATATTGTAAAATTTCACTAACATTTGTACTCCTCGCCCCCCACAAAACAGAGCAGACACAGATTTCTTCAATGGACAAAGTTTAAAGCTTTGCTTCAAGCACTGTATTTCTGTTAAGCCTCATGTTTTTGCTGAACAAAATATCACATGCTGTATTTGAAAGGAGAAAGAGAACAAAGGAGAGCTAAACTTCATGATGGGCTATTACTTTACTTTTATATTTAAGAATTTTAAATGTATCCACACTAAGGTTTCTCACTTGGTTTTCTTTAAATATTATCAGTGACTATTCTTTCTACCTTTATTACATTTCACACATGAAAAAGATTAACACAAACGCACATTACCACTCTATATGTTAGCTACCTTTGTATGTTTCTACTTTTGATGCCTTTATTCGAGAATCAAAAACAGCTAAAATACATGGTTTTGGAAAAGTCAAGGTGAGAAATTTTAGGCTGTTAGTGGACTTCTGCCCAGAAATAGAAATCACTGTGACTCATTTCAAAAAGCAGTTTTCACTGCTTCATAAATATCTGGTTATAAAAGATAACCTGATATTACAGTTAAGTCCATTTTCAGTGGTCAAAGAGATACTTAAAAAAAAAAAAAGATTTATTTGAGATAGAAAAAAAGAAAAAGGAAAAGGAGTGCACACAAGTTGGGGGGAGGGACAGAGGGAAAGAATCCTTAAGTAGACTCCCCTTGAACTCCTAATCTGACACTGGCCTTGATTTCATAACCCAGGAGATCATGACCTGAGGTAAAACCAAGAGTCAGACACAACCAACTGAGCCACCCAGGTGCCCCTCTTTTGCCAATTTTTTCAATCAAATTATCCTTGTACAAAGTAAACTCAACTTGACCGTCACTAACGGAATACTGGCAGATAAATTATTATGGATACATAGCAAAAATAAATATAAAGTCCCACTCTTTTCTTAACATTCTATATCCTGGTCTTGCAAAGACACAAGACTCTACATTTTCTAACTTTGATGATTTTATTTTTTTCACTCCTAAATATGGGCTTCTGAATGGTGTTATAGAACTGCATTATAATCCTGGACATTGGAGGCACCCTGATCACTGATTCTCTAATATTTGCTAAACCCAAGCACCTCTCAAACATTTGATTTCAAGTATTATTAGCCAGTGGGCACTAATAGTCAAGATAGTGATTAACTCTGGGAGAGAAGAGAAGACAATGGAATGAATAGTAAAGAATTAAACAGGTTCAACTGTCTGGAATGCTTGGTTTATTAAATAATTTCTGTGGCAGATGGAAAAATATTGTTTTCCTAAAATATCATTTTGCAAAAGCAACTTAATGTTTATCCAAACAATTGGTCTTAATGTTTAAAATGTATTGGTTTTAATATTATTTTCTATTTCATTTCTCTTAAAAATAAATAATTAGAAAACAACAATAACCAAAGTGCCCTTGACGTGGATTTTATTGTTTGCCCCTCTTTACTCTCCTATTCTTCATGGAAAAAATATCCTTCTGATCCAATGATGTGCCACTTGGTCACTGGACCTTATTTTGGTTAGTGGAATATGGACAGAAGTGACAAGGTAACAATTCTGAATAAAGGCTGTGGGATGTATGGCAATTTTCTGTACCCCTTTTGTGTTGCTATACTTTCCCATGAAAGCATCACATCCCAGATGGGGTGCTGTTATCATGCTGGTCTTGGAATGAGAGGACGAACTGGAGCAGACCTACATCTGACATTGTACTTGGATAAGAGTCAGCATCTAACCCACGGGCACTGACATAAGATGTGAGTGAGAAATAAGTCCATGGTTATGTAAGCCACTGAAAGTCAGAAGTTATTGGTTATGGAGCCTTTTTAAAGCAAAACCTGTCAAGCAGAGTCCAATATTGTTATAGTATAGAATATTAATGCAAAACATCATAAAATTGCATATTGGAACATAAAACTGCCTCATGTATTCGATATGAGAGGCATGTTCATAAAATACACCAAGTGATCTTAAGACGTGATGTTGATTCACTACCCCAACCCAATTTATAACATAAACACATGCACCATGCAAACTTCTACAATTAACAATCTGCAAAAATTAATCCTATATTAGCATGTATAATTCATTCTAAGGAAGAACTCCATGTGGTTTAAATATTATAAACTATAATGTTATTTAAAATAAAAAAACAGGAAAAAATAGAATATGATTTTGAAGGTATTACTGTAAGAATTTTCTCATTTTCAGAACTTATGAGGTTAATTTTCAATAGCATAATGCCACCTATATTGCCACATAACTTATTTTTAAAGAAAATAGTTTTTGAAATAAGAGTTCTTCAGAAATTTCTAAGATATGAAGCAAGAGGGTCAACATATAGTTTTTGCTTGTTACACCTAGAACAAAAGAAGAAATTCTGAATTTTCTCCAGTGGAGCTAAAAGCAGGGAAGAAATAACAAAGTTTTGGACTATACCAATCACTGAGTCACAGAACTGCAGAGCCAGAGACCTACCAATCCATTCTGTTCCCAGATACTAATAATGTAAAAAGTTGTCATCCTGACTTTGGTAATCATCAAACTTCTTATTCAGAATAATCCTCCCTCTGAAAACAATTAAAATGCTAAGTAAAATTATTAAAAGATTGTATTTATTTACTTAAGAGAGACAGAGAGCATGAGCATAAGTGAAGGAGGGAGGAGGAACAGAGGGAGAAAGAGAAGTTGACTCCCTGCTGAGCAGGGAGCCCTGGTATCAAGCCCCACATTGATACCAGGACTTGATGTGGGGCTTGATACCAGGGCTCTGCAGGACTCTGGGATCATGACCTGAGCCAAAGGCAGATACAACTGACTGAGCCACCCAGGGACCCTACTAAGTATATTATTTTTCAGAAATTACTTTAAAAGTGTCAAAAAATAGATTAAAGGAAAGGAAATTAAAGGACCAAAATCCTACTATGGAATTACCCAGAAAGTCAAACAGAGTTCATAAGCTCACTTTTTCCCTAAAGACATTTACCAATAGTGATAATACTGCACTGGTATTTTCTGATCTTATATGGCATAGAAACAACCTAAAGCCCTAGGCTTTCCCATGATGGGGAGTCTAATAGAAGACCATCTACATCACTCCATTCAAGAAAGACAAGACACTAAAGGACAAGACCCTCGATGTAAGGGTGAATCAAGAGTAAACTTTCCTCCACTCCCCATTCCCAAGAGAATTTTGAAAAAATGATTTGGCAATAATAGATTTGCAAGTATGTAGTAAAATGTAATAAAGCTGTCTTGGTTGTGACAAAAATGCTCTGTCAATACAAACACAAAAGTATTAACTGCCACTAGGGAAAGACATTTCACCTAATCAACATCATCCTACTAAGGTTGCCTAATTTGCACATACATTAAACTAGAACCAGATGGCTGGGGTACCAGAGCCAGATGTACTTAAAATACATGAAGGATCAATACCTTAAAGTTGCCTGATTCAAATCAGGTGGATTTCAGAACCAGTTGGGTGGGAATAATAAGGATAAACATGTGCACTTATCATAGTTAGAACCATTTTATTGTGGTTTGTTAAGTATATAAACCCCAAACCTTCATAGCTCAATGATACCTGTTCCCATAACAAGGATTTCTTCACTTCTTAAGAGTGGAAGTTCACATCTTCAACCAGAATCTGAACCTCCCTCTGAGAAGAGAACTTGCTAAGAAGTCTTTCTCACATTGATGAGTTTTCGGTAAGGGTTTGGAGTGGGGGAAACAGATTTAGAGAGAGTATTAACACTGTTAGAGAAAGAGAGTTGAGAAAGAATGAATGCAAGTGAAAATAAGGAAAAATTTATATCTGCTAGTTGATTATTGGACCATTAGAGATACCCATCTGGATAAAGTATTTTACCCTTACCCCAATGAAACATATATATGCATTGATAGAAGGCCTAATTTAAATGAATATGTTTGTATTGGATAATATTCTGTTATAGAGAATAATTCCATAATAAATACAAATATCTTGAAAAAAATAACTCTGTTTGATCACACATTACTTTATTAAAGGTAGTGGAATGAATGTAGTACAGTTTACTCAGTTTACTGCAGATTTTATACTCTCCTCTCCCTTGCTCCCACCGTTAGCTTTAACAAGTAGTGATGAACACCATCCCTTAGAAATTGAAACCACATTTAAGCCTTCTCAAATTCACATTACCTAAGTAATCAAAAAAATATATTAAGTAATGAGTTTCAATTGTTTCTATTAACGAAAGCAAAAGACAAATTTTTCTCTTGAAGTTTCTAACTTAATCTGAGTCACAGAGAATTACCACCATTTTCCAAGCAAAGAAAAAGCTCCCAGTCAAAATAAACTAATGATAAAAAAGGAAATAAACCAGCATGTTCAAGAGCCAACTTAAACAACAGAATGCAGAAAATGACCCATAATGAGTTAAAATTTTCAAGTCCAGATCATAGATTAACAATGATATTAAAATGTTTAAAGAAATAGGGGTGCCTGGGTGGTTCAGTACTTAAGTGTCTGCCTTTGGCTCAGGTCATGATCCCAGGGTCCTGCGATTGAGCCTTGCAATGGGCTCCCAGCTCTCCCTCTCCCACTTGCCCTGCTTATAGTCCCTCTCTTGCGATCTCTTTCTCTGTCAAATAAATAAATAAATCTTATAAAGAAATAAAAGATTAAGAATTATCTGCAAGGTATAGAAAACTACAAAAATAATTATTTAAATCTGGAAAAATGACAGAAATTTCTGAAAGTATAATAAATTTAAGAACTTAATGCATTAGTTCTGATGAAGAAAATAAGTCAGAACAAACTAGTCAATATGTATAGAGACAAAGAAATAAAAGATGGAATCATATAAAACTTGTCTAATCAGAGCTCCAGAAGGAAGGGAGAAAGAATATGGGTTAGCTGCATATATTAAGATAACATCTGAGAACACTTTAAAATTCATAAAATATACCAAGCCTAAGCAATCCAGTGTAGGATAAACACATAAGACTTTCATATCTACATACATCATAGTGAAATTGTGGAAAATCTATGGCAAACAGAGAAAATGAAAAATGGAAAAATATATACTTCAAAATAGTGGTACTTTGAGGGACAGCTCCCTTCTCAATAGCAGAAGCTAGAACACAGTGGAATGATAACTTTAATAGATTGAAAAGATATAAAGGATAGCCTTAGAAGTTCTATCAAAAGAAAACTTATTTTCAAGAATGAAGGCAAAATAAACATTTTCAGATAAAACTACGAGCATTCATCACAGGCAAAACTGCACCTGAGTCTACAGGATATATTCTACACAAAAAAAGAAGGCCCAAAAGTGTTGGAATGAAAGAAACAAAAGCACAGGAAGTGATAAATATGTGGGTCAATTTAAACAAATACTGAAACAGATAATAAAATATTTAATGGGCTTAAATATGTAAGATATAATACAAGGAATAAGTTGTCAAGAGAAGGGTAAATTAAAATAATCTGCGCATTTTACTGTTTTGAAAGAAAGAAATAATATTGATTAAACTTAACATATTGAAAGTATACATATTATAACTTCCAAGGTAACCCCTACAGCATTAGAAAGTAAACATTCCACAACTAGTAGCAGGAAAAAATGTATCATAAGACAAAATTCACTTCAAAAAAAAAGCTAAAAAGAAGAAAAAAAATACGAATCAGGAGGAAAAAATATATAGAATAAATCAAATTATATCAGAAATCACTATAAATATAAGCAGCCTAAATTCTCTAGCTAAAGACCAAAGATCTCTTAGATTCATTCTAAAATTCAATATAGAAAGTAAAAGAATGGAGATAATTCAAGAACATACTAACCTAAAATAACTGAAGTTACATGATTTACTGAGAAAATAAGAGGTAAGTAAAGGCATAAACAAAAATAAAGACTTTTAATTTATAATAAAATTCAATTCTTGAGGAAGATATTGCAGTATGAAATTTCTATTCACCCTAATAAGAACTATGTGTATCACCATTAATGACTCATATATATATATATATGTTGAGCAAAATAAGTCATTGAGATAAACCTACACTATAATTCCAGTTATAAATTTTAAAAACAGGAAAACATAAATGCCTTTTTTAAGGGATAAATATATATGCGGTAAAAACAAATAAAAAAAGAAATCAGAAAATGAAGTAACACAAAATGCAGGGTAGTGCTTTTACTGGGAGAAAAGCAAAAGAAATGCATTAAAAAAAGGTCATCTCAGCAAGTCCTAAGCAGATGGCAACATTTTCATTGCTAAATTGAGTGGTAGTAACAGGGGTATTTGCTATAATATTTTTTATGTTTATTTGTATATTTCTACCTGTATATTATATATTTCTGTCTAAAGTTTCATATCTTTAAAAATTATGAAAGAGGATAAATAACATATTTAGGTAACTCAGCTAGTAATGATAGCTATAATCTCTGGTTATGCTATTTTTTCCCCTTATACAATATGTCTTACTTAACTTCCTTAATAACATCTCTGATTCTCTATATTCTTCAGTGGCCCATGTGCATCAAGATATAGGATATGTTAAGACATTAATAGATTTCAGGGGGAAACATATGTAACATTTTATTTTATCAACTCATTTATTAGCTCAGATATACATTCTTAACTATATTAGTTCCCTAGTCTTATATCTTAATTTGTTTTTTTTTTTTTTAAAGATTTTATTTATTTGACAGAGAGAAACACAGCCAGAGAGGGAACACAAGCAGGGGGAGTGAGAGGAGCAGCAGGCTTCCCGCCGAGCAGGGAACCCAATGTGGGGCTCAACCCTGTCTCCAGGATCATGACCTGAACGGAAGGCAGTCGCTTAACCATCTGAGCCACCCCGGTGCCCCTTATATCTTAATTTGTAATTGTCTTGAACAACTGTTATTTTGCCTGACCTAAATCTCTCTTCCCTTCTATTCACAGAATTCTTCTTTACCATCAGCATATTATTCCAGGAGTTTTAGATCAAGTTAACTCTTCCTGTTCCTGCCAGAGATGAACAAATGACCTAGAATCTGGACCTGATTAATGAGATTACTACCCTTCTTAGGTTAGGCATGTGATCTTACACAGGCCAATAAAAGCCTACCGGTGTTATGTCGGGACAGTGCATGATCTGCCCTTCCCTCCATGCCCCAGCCACCAGAAATTCTGGTGGAGATACCTGTGAATGTGAATGAAAGCCCAGAGGGGCTTTCCCTGCCTAGAATCTGAAAAGCCACTTACCCTGTGGGTCAGGGCAATATGTCCTTGGTGTGCTTATGCAAGACATAGTTCCATTTAACCCTCCTCCCGGTAATCATTATCTCTGTATCTCTTATCTGTATTTCTTGATCCCTCTGCCTCAATGGTCTCAACTTCTGTGAGTTTAAGCAATCACTCTGTACCTTGCAGTAACAATACTAATCCTGTCTCTAGGGTGGGTGCAAAAGCAGTTAAAAATTTAACTGCACCACCCAACTTCCTCACGTGGGAATAATAAAAGACTGGGACCCTTGACAGTCAAGAGAGAGGAAGCCGTGAGACAGAGAGAGACTGAGGGCCTGCAGAGAGACTCAGAGACTCAGAGAGATATATAGAGAGGAAGACAGAGAGGAAGGAAGAAGAGCAGAGCGAAGAGACAAAGCCATGAGACTGAGAGTCTGAGAGACGGAGATAGAGAGACAGAAACAGACACAGAGAGAAAGACAGAGAGCCTGCGCAGAGAGAGGCAAAGGAAGAGAGAGCGAAGCGAAAGACAGAGAGCAAGAGATAGAGAGACAGAGACAGACAGAGAGAGAGAGAGAGAGAGAGAGAGAGAGACAGCAACAGAGAGATGGAAACACAGAAACAGAGAAGCAGAGAGCAAGAGAGACATAACCAACTGTTTGCCTAAAGCTAGATTGATGTAACTAAAAGGCTTTAAATAAAGAACCCTGAAGACACAGTTTTCAGGAGAGGAGATCCCCACACCACTCTTGAGTCCGGTTTCCTCATTTTATCGCTGACTCCGTCACCACCTTCAGGGTGGGGCTGCTCCCCGCAGTGTTACATTAGAATTGTTGGGGTATTCTCCCTTTATCTTGTATTATGAGCATTGAAGACTATGTAAATATGGAGACATCAGATGGAGAATGTAGCCCAAAGAGAGCACAATGGCATCCGAAAATGGAAAAGAGAAGAAATAGATTTCTGATGACATTTTGTCTCTCTAAAGTAAGTAATTTGAACCAACAACTGCCTACTTCTTGTTTGCTTATGGAAATGTGAGTTGGTTTCTGACACCTGTGACCTAAAAGTGTTGACTATGTCAATCTTTACAAAAAACTTAAATTAGGGATTGAAACTTAGAAGCCTAAAGGAGCCAGGCAAGCAAATGGGTTAAGCCAGTTAAATAGTTACCACTTTCTTACTCTCTTGCTTCCCAAAAGAATAAAAACATCACCATTTTTAAAAAAGAATTTGTAAAGTTTTGAGGTTTTCTCTTTTATTTTATTTTTAGCTAAATGCTATAAGTAATAGAACTTTTTTTTTTTCTATTCAAGCACACGGGCCCAGTGTGAATATATTTTCTAATTTTTCAAGGGAAGATGGATTTTCTAAATTAGTTTGGAGAAATTCCCCAATTCTTAAATGTGGCAAGTGGCAATTAACTCGTTTGTTTTAGATTGTGTATGCCAAACAAAACATTTCTTCAGATAAGATTCATCTTTGGAGCCAGCAGATTGGAACATTTTCCTCATGATAATTACCTCAGTGTAACTTTTTTTTTCTTCCCAGTATGATCTTTTATTTTTTTTTAGATTCTTCTCTCCCTCTCTTACTCCCACCCCCCACATCAAAACATAGCTTCTGCCCTCCTTGATTTCAGCTTGACCATGTCTACTTGGTAGTTAGAAAAAACTCTAACTTAGCTAGTAAACTTAAATATGAAAAATTTCTAGTTCTTTTGATTAAATTAACAAAAAACAAGAAGTATTTTTAAACATTGGAGATGTGTTGCTAAGTATACAGAAAATACCTTAAGAGGTAATCTAGGTAAAAAGTATTAATTATATTATGTTATAAGGAATATTTTGGAACACACACACACACACACACACACACACACACACACCATAACTTTTGAAATAAGAAAACATTGCATTAAATTAAAATGAAGCTTTATTTAGTCCACACAGGAAATTGCTTCGTTGAGGAAGATAGATGAAGCTCAATAGGGCATGGATATGTTGATATTATTTGTATATTTGACCTTCTTAATATCATAAAACAGAAAGAAAGACTAGGAGAAAGTTTGGAAATTGCTTTTTCAGGAGAAAAATGCCCAAGTTTATTTGGTTAAAGAACATTAATAATGGATAAAAGGGATGCATGAGCCTGTTACTCAAAGAATATTTTGGCAAAAGGATATGCCTCTCTTTTTCTCAATAGCATAGATTGTAATTAAAATATATGTAAATCCATTTAATATTGTCCCATTAAGAATAAAAACAGAGGATGTTATCATTACAGAATTATAAATTGGCTTGGAATGCTAGACATAACACATCAGCAGAAAAATTGAGTCCATTATGAGGGCTATGATTAGGATCAACCAAGTAAACTAAGAAGTTTATGATTCATGGAATCTGAAACATTGTTTAGGATACAAGCAGCCTATAAAGTCCCAGCAATAACCACTTTTGTGAAGGTGCTAGGATCATATCTATACACTTATGGCCCATAAATAATTTTTATCAGTCAGCTATTACTACATTACAGACCGCCTCAAAACTTGGTATCTTAAGAGGGTATCTGTATCTTATTGCTTCCAATTCAGCACCATGGTTGGATATACTTCTGGTCTTATCTGAGCTTCCTCATGCATCTGTAGTTAGCTGTGGGACAGATATACAACTGTGCTAATTTTTTTCTGGACTCATTCACATATTTGGAATTTGTCTTCCACTCACTGTGGCAAATCAGCTCTCCTGATTGTGCTCAATCATCTCTCGTCTTCCAGCAGGCTTATTCTTATAGCAAAGGATGAAGAATAAAAGGAAGAATAAAAGTGTGCAAAGATTAAGTCTTAGTCCCTGAACTGATACCTAGTCACTTCTGCCACAATCTGCTGGCCAAAACAAGTCACAGCCCAGATTTAAGGGAAATAACTCCAGCCTATAATGGAAGGAATCACAAAGTCTTATGGCAAAATGTGTAACTACAGGGAGGGTTGGAGCATTTTACCACTGTTGTTATCTGTCCACCTAAAGACATCCAGCAGAGATAATGAGCATAGAAGGCTTTTGAATTTTGTTTGAAAGAGGAAATCCAACTGATAAGCACCTTATGTAGGTCCATTGCCACCACACATATGAAACACACTCTCCCCCTCTCTTATTCTTCTTAAAATTAATGCCTTTTACTATAGCTCCAAAAGACAAATGAGAAAATCTTGAGCTAAAAGCTATTGCAACACCAAAGAGAAGGTAGAGAACAGTGGTAGATTAGTTAATGAGAAGCTGCTTCCTATGTGCTAAAGCTATAATGGCAGCACATTACCTAGGGCAGACAGCACCTTATGGCAAAGAGTGCGCCAAGACATGGCCTTGGGAGGACTTCAGAAATCCAGGTCTCTATCATAACTAGACTGGCTTCAAATACAGAAAATAATGTGTTCTTTTGAGAGTATACAATCTTATCATGTGTGATTTTATATTAGACAGTATTACCTGACAAACAGGTAAATACCAGGTTTCAGATATGCAGATTCCACATCAAGCTTTGTTTAATTAGACAATATTGGATGTTCAATTTTATGAGATTCTTTGAATGTTACCTTTTATTTCATTGACTATGTTATCTGTGAATAATTGAGTCAGATCTCTTCATAACATTTCAGAGTATCATTTATTTACTAAGACTGTAAGAGTTACAGAAGTTTGTTTACATTGTCTTTTAAAGTGTTTGAAATTTGCCTAAAACTGACCTAAAAGAATGCTATCATCATATATCCATTATACCTACTCTCAAGCTTTGGACCATTTTTATCTCCCTCAACCCACCTTAATTCCCACTTATCTCTCAGAATCAATCTTCATGTTCTGTATAATTATTTATTTAATTTTGCTCTAATCCATCCTCTTATCTTATTTCAATTGTCACAACCCACAATAAAAATCATATTTTATTTCTCAGAGTATTTCCTAAAATAGGATTTATATTTAATCCTTTACAATTTACCTGCATAATTTTATCTACATGAGTGTTCTAAAACACAAATCTAAACAGGTCATTTCACTATTTTGCATCTTTCTAAGATTCACAGAAAGCACCAGGAAAAGTAATCACATTATTATTAAGATACCAAAAGCTTCCATAGCATATTTCATTCTATCTTTTTTAAAAATTTAAATTCAATTAGCCAACATATAGTACATCATTAGTTTCAGATATAGTGCTCAATAATTCATCAGTTGTGTAAAACACCCAGTGCTCACCACATCATGTGCCCTCCAATACCCATCATCATCCCCACACACCTACCCTTCTACAACCCTCAGTTTGTTTCCCAGAGTCAAGAGTTTCTCATGGTTTGTCTCCCTCTCTGATTTCTTCCCATTAATTTTTCCCTCCCTTCCCTATGACCCTCTGCGCTATTTCTTATATTTCACATATGAGTGAAACCATAATTGTCTTTCTCTGATGGACTTATTTCACTTAGCATAATACCCTCCAGTTACATCCACATCTATGTAAATAGTAGGTATTCATCTTTTCTAATGCCAGAGTACTATTCCATTGTATAAACCACCTCTTCTTTATCCATCCATCTGTTGAAGGACATCTCAGCTCCTTCCACAGTTTGGCTATTGTGAACATTGCTGCTGTGAACATTGGGATGCAAGTGCCACTTCATTTCACTACATCTGTATTTTTGGAGTAAATATCCAGTAGTACAATTGCTGGTTCATAGTGTAGCTCTATTTTTAACATCTTGAAGAACCTCCATACTGTTTTCCAGAGTGGCTGCACCAGTTTGCATTCCCACCAACAATATGAGTGTACTCCTTCCTCCTCATCCTCACCAACATTTGTCATTTTCTGTCTTGTTAGTTTTAGTCATTATAACTGGTGTGAGATAGTATCTCTTGTGCTTTTGATCTGTATGTCCCTGATACCAAGTACTGTGGATAATTTTTTCATGTGTTTGTAGGCCATTTGTATATATTCTTTGGAGAAATGTCTGTTTGTGTCTTCTGTCCATTTCTTGACTGGATTATTTGGTAATTTTGGGTGCTGAGTTTGAGAAGTTCTTCATAAATCTTGGATACTAGACATATTTACTAGTTATGTCATTTGCAAATATCTTCTCCCATTCCATAGATTGCCTTTAGTTTTGTTGACTATTTCCTTTGCTGTGCAAAACCTTTTTATCTTGATGAAGTCCTAATAGTTCATTTTTGCTTTTGTTTCCCTTGCCTTTAGAGACATGTCTTGCAAGAAATTGCTGTGGCTGAGGTCACAGACGTTGCCGCCTGTGTTCTCCTCTAGGATTTTGATGGATTCCTATTTCAGTCTACTTCTGTATTTCACTTATTTCCCCTTTATTCTTCTTCTGGATTTAAATCCTTATAGATCTATAAAATTGGTATCCAGCATTCCCTACACTGCAAATAACCTCTGTTTTCTGATTAATTCTAACATATCCTGCTGGTTTCATCTTAAAGTTACTTTGTGGGGCACCTGGGTGGCTCAGTTGGTTAAGTGAACTGCCTTCGGCTCAGATCATGATCCTGGAGACCCGGGATCGAGCCCCACATCGGGCTCCCTGCTTGGCGGGAAGCCTGCTTCTCCCTCTCGCACTCCCCTTGCTTGTGTTCCCTCTCTTGCTGTGTTTTTCTCTGTCAAATAAATAAATAAAATCTTATAAAAAGAAGTTACTTCTTCAAAGAATCTTATGCAATCTACATTAGGATGGATCTTCTGCTTGTATGTTTCTCATAACACTTACTACTCTATATGGCTCTCCCAGTAACAAAATGACTATATATTGTTCGAGGCAATGTTTCTTGTGTTTGGTGTGGATGTGGTTTTAGTAAATATTTATAAAATGGTTGTCATTTACTCAATAGAAGCCAGAGACAGAATCCAAGATTTTCCTTATCCTGTATTTTATTCTCAAAAGTCAATCATAAATACCTCAGCTAAATGTTATTCTAAGAGTATTAAGCTTCCAAAGTCTAGAAACTAAAAATGGATGGTTCTGGGGCATCTGGGTGCCTCAGTCAGTTAAGCGTCGGCCTTCAGCTCAGATTATGACCTCAGATTCCTGAGATCAAGCCCCATGTAGGGGTTTCCTGCTCAGTGGGGAGCCTCCTACTCCCTCTCACTTCCTCCCCTCCACACCTGCTCATGCTCTCTCTCTTTTGCTCTCAAATAAATTAAAAAAAAAAAAATGGATGGTTTTAAAGGGATACAACATAATTCTGAGTTTAGTAAAGTAACAGAGAATCAAGTTAAGGAAACCCAAATTCACCTAGCAAAATCCCATCTACTGCAATAATAACCTTAGTAGTGTCTACATGTCTCTTCTGAATGCGTTCTCAATTGTGTTTTAGAAAGAACCACATGGAGAGTTGTTTAATGTCTATCTTTACTAGAAAATTATCCTTATACTGTTTGAGTAATGAGTATTATTTTTAGGACTTGGTATTTTTTTTTTACCTTCACTATAAACAAGACTAAAACCAAAGTGTCTTGAACAATCTTATGCTGTCTAACAAATTGCAAAATGTCTTAAAAATTAACTTTATTAATAGAAAAGGTATGATTAACCATTTCAATGTGATAGAAATAAAATGAAACCATAAAAGTAAAATAGCTTCTTTTATTATATATTTGGCATTATAAAAACTCATTTCTGTTTACTACTTATGTTAAAGCATTATGAATTGACTCATACCCTTAATCCACATAACATTACAATGATTTCCAGAGTAATTCAATCATAGACTAAGGGCAAATGATAGCCACTCCACTTTTAATCACTTTAGAAAGCTGTAAACACAGATGGCACTGAAATATAAAATAGTAGTGCCTATAAAATAATAATAGCTTTTTCTATCATTAAAGTAACTTCTATTCACAGTCTTAGGAAATATTTCAATAGAAATTAATTTATTGTGATTAACATTACAGACAGTACTCTGAACTTGGAATTTTATTTTTCCCAGTGCAGACTTTCTAATTCCTGGCAATCCATTTTTAGGATTGGTTATTAACCTATTTATATGGACAGATTTTTTTATTGCCATTCACGTACTTTTACTCTTCCTCTCATCTCTCTACTATATTGCCCACCAGGTCCTTCTCTTCTAATCTCCCCTGTGTACCTCCATTTTCTTAAGACATTATGGGAGATGCTATCTGGGAGAATCTTTATTCTCCAAATAAAGAAGTTGTCAGAGTCAGATTGGCTCACATTCTCCCAAGTCACTGCACATGATGAAGCATTTTTGTTGGAGATTTTGCAGCACAGATTGTGTAGTAGATATATTCCATACAAAAAGCAACATAATATTTTTGAGTAATGACAGGGATTACAGAATGTGTGTGGTCAGAAGCATTATGAAGGTGAAGTACAGGCACCCCTATATGATCTTTGAGCACAGTTAGTAACTGTTGGAATTATTTGCTGTCATATATATTTGTAAAATAATCTCACTCAAAACACACTTGGTTCAGGTCACCTGGATGGCTCAGTGGATTAAGTATCTGCCATTGGCTCAGGTCATGATCCCAGGGTCCTTTGTTAAGCCCCGTATCAGGCTCCCTGCTCTGAGAGAGCCTTTTTTTCCCTCTGCTTCTCCCCCTACATGTACTCTCTCTATCTCTAATAAATAAATAAAATCTTTAAAAAAAGACATACTTGGTTTGTGGCTACATTTCCTGGTAGCAGAAGTAGAGTTCTTGATTATATTCCTTTTGCCCTACTAGGAAAGGAGCCTATATTTAAATTCTACCTGGTTTTCTGAGGCTTGCTGTCCTCACTATTAAAAAGGTGGATTATTTCTTTGATCACTGAAAGTTTTTCTGATATAATTCTTATATAATTACACCATGGCCACAGCATTGCTACCCATGCCTTTTTTTTTTTTTTAAGATTTTATTTATTTATTTGACACAGAGAGAGATCACAAGTAGGCAGAGAGGCAGGCAGAGAGAAAGGAGGAAACAGGCTCCCTGCTGAGCAGAGAGCTCAATATGGGCCTCCATCCAAAGACCCTGGGATCATGACTTGAGCTGAAGGCAGAGGTTTTAACCTTTAACCCACTGAGCCACCCAGGCACCCCCCATGACTCTTATATATCTATTTCTTCAATGCTTCTAGGCACACTGACTCTAATGCACTATATTCATCTCAAGAACAGATCTGTGTTATATACTTCTTTGTATCTACCATGATACTTGTTAAATTATCTTCCTCCTAAACGATGTTCAGTGAATAATTTAAAAATGTACATAGGAAGAGTAATTTTTGACAAATTTCTTCAATATTACACTTATGGGGTAACAATGTGGTTTTGAGGTCTGACAGAGCAGACATCATACCCTAAATTCCCACTTACAATCTAGGTAACTAAAAACAAGTTAATCTTTACAAGCATCAATTCCAGAGGCACAAAATTGTCACAATTAGTACCTAACAATGGATACATAGCAATAGAATTGTATGGCAATCAAATAAGGCAATAAATAAATTTGGAATGTCTTGACATATAGGACACACTCAATATAACTTACATAACTTATGCAAATTGTAAGTAGTAAAAGCTTGATTAAAATGTCCTTGAAAATGATTTTATTATTACAATACAGGCAACTCTTTTCTATAATAAAAATGTTTTTTTAAAAGATTTTATTTATTTGAGAGAGAGAGAGCCCATAAGTCAGGGGTAGGGGTAGAGGGAGAGGGAGAAGAAGATTCCCCACTGAGCAGAGACACCCCCCACGGCCCCGCAACACAGGGCTCAGTCCCAGAACCCTGAGATCATGACATGAGCTGAAGATAGCGCTTAACTGAGTGAGCCATCCAGGCACTACTATATAGATTTTGTAACCAGAGAAATGTATAAATTCCAAGAAGTCATCGGACTTGATAATATATGGGGTACTTTACCCTTCATAACTGCTCTGCACTCTATTAAACTCTGTGAGGCAGATTTGTAAGAATTAAATTAGCAATTTCTCATGTGTTTTAAATTCAGGTTGGATCTGGCCAATCGGAAACCTTAATAGCAGAATAAAGGGAGCAAGAACAAAGTAGCCAAGTTATTTCCCCCTGTATCCTTTCCTGCAAGGAAACTTGAGCTGGCAATTTCCTTTGACTGAAGGTACACACTAATTCTATAAAATTATTTATTTTGGGGTTTCTGTAACCACCACCTCACCCATTTTTCCATCAGAACTATGAATGATAAGAGGTTTGATGCTATTAAACCCAAAACTAACCCTCATGGTTCTACTACATGTACAATTTTGTAAATATTATTTGTTAATAAACCATCTTCAAATGCAAGTATATATTGATTTGTATATGTTATGATAAAGGATGCTATCTAAATGTCAAAATACTCAATAACCAACTGCTATGATAAACTTCAGAAGCTGAAGATATTCTAGGGACTGAAAAAAAGAGTTTAACTTCCTAGAAAGTGTGATAAAGAAATCTAAGGTCCATATAGACAATATGATCATGGCTGTTTACTTCTCTCTTCTAACCATCACACAAATGCTGCGTTTGGTCTTCTAATTTACTAGGGAGATGGCAAAATGGTAAAAACCTGGGCCCCAGATTTCAAGATAAATTCTTTAAAAAGTGGCAGGATGGGAAAGTTTTCTCTTGGCTAACTTCCATTTTCAAACTTATGGTTTCCTTTAAAAAAATAACAAAACAAGATACCTCCCTCCTACTAATTTATACAGCAGTTCTCCTCTTTCTCTCCTTTAAATAGTCACTCTTACAGGCTGAGTGAAGACATTTACTGTATTTCATTATTCTCAATCTGCAATTTTATTCCAGTCTCCCCAAAAAATCCCTTCTTGAAATCACTCAGGAACTTTGTCAAGTCCAATAGTCTTTCCAATACTCATTATTGTATTCCTTTCTATAATGTGATACAATTGCTCAAACCTGTCTCCTTTGCCTCTCTTCCTTCTCACCTGGTTATCCTCTTCTTGTCTTCCTACCTATGGACACATCCTTAATGTATTCTTGAACATTTTTGATTCATTCCCATTCTTTATCTTGGTAGAGCTTATTCTCTGCTCAAGGCTTCAACCTTGCAGGTAACTTCTGTATAGTTAAATTTATTTGTTACCTACTTATTTGGAACCAAAATAATAAATCTTCTTTTATACTCCAAATAGGCACTACAATTTTGAGTTGGGTGTGTTTCCATAGCTTCCAATTTCCTGTTCAATATCAATATTTGTTTTTTCACTCTGATCAGAATGACTAGATTGTGTGGCTTTGTTATTAAAAAGGTTTCCCTTAATCTGCCTCTTTCTTTCCATTCCCTATGATAATCACTTTCATCTCACTGGGATGAAAACAGTAACCTCATTACAGATCTGCTTATCTTCAGTCTCTTCTTACTCTACTTTTGTAAAGTATGGCCACTTGATTATCTTTCAAAAACACTGATTTTATTGAAGTATGCCTCTGTACACAAACATGCCCTCAGGATAAAATTTGACCTCTCAAGTGTGGCTTTCAAAGTCTTTCCTATTCACTCTCCTCACCAGCTGTTCCACCTACCACCTTATCTAATCATTGTTGAATACAAATATTTTATTCATTTTATTCTCCTTTTGGTTCACCATCTTTGTTCATTTCTGGAGACTATCATAACTATTCTATATACTACAATATCATTGTATGTCTTCTAGTAATTTTATTTTTTTAAATATTTTATTTCTTTATTTGACAGAGACACAGCAAGAGAAGAAAACACAAGCAGGAGGAGTGGGAGAGAGAAAAGCAGGCTTCCCGTTTTGCAGCAAGCCCAATGTGGGGCTTGATCCCAGAACCCTGGGACCATGACCCAAGCCGAAGGCAGACACTTAATGACTGAGCCACCCAGGTGCCTCCTAATAATCTTAAATTATACTTTCTCAAGATAAAGAAATTATGGTGTAGCCATAAGGTTACTTCTATGAAGATAAATGGATTATTTAATAAGAAAATGCTCATAGCTCTTGGTAATCTTTTAAATTATAAAATATAAATTATATACACACAGATAAAATACATATGTTATACTGATACACATTTATATACCTAAATGTAGAGGTTTTTTTTTAATATATAATTTTGAAGTTTTCTGAAAAAAATATTAGTTATATAATGATAAATAGGTGCAGGATTGGTAAAAATATTAAAAATGTACTTGTCACATTTTGGATAAATTAGAATATTCGTGGTATAAAATTTTGTAAGTTTTTATAAATTTTTATTAATATATATGTTACATTTTCTCACTATACATAGTATTAATGAGTCCTAGCTCTGTGATTTCCATCCTGAGGTTTCATCCTGGAGCTATAATCAAAATCTGGCTTCAAGGTAGGTATTATGTGGAATATTAGAAAAGATTTTCTGCACTCTGCTATAAACACTCCAGGCTATTATATTGACATTTTTGAGGAAGCTCTGTTTAAAATTTTTCTGCAAATGGTCTCTGGGTCTCTTATTACTAACTCTTGAATTGATCATCAACTGTCTAGTGACAAAAGAAAGAATCAAAGCTGATTTTTCCCTTCAGTTGTTACTTTGATATTTGAAATAAAAAAGCCTTTGTTAGATCTTTATAAGATCTTCAAAAAAATCTACATTTTGTTTAACAAAAAGAGCAACTGAAAGTATACCTAAAGGACTGTATAATTTAGTCATATAAGCAAATGCTCATTATCCACACTGTCCATTGTAAGGTTTAGCTCAAAAAGGCAGCAAGGTGAGATGAGATACAATCTCTGAATCTGATCAACCAAAAGATGTTTATTGAATACATGTTATATATTCAG
This sequence comes from Spilogale gracilis, assembly GCA_004023965.1. Classification (NCBI taxonomy): domain Eukaryota; kingdom Metazoa; phylum Chordata; class Mammalia; order Carnivora; family Mephitidae; genus Spilogale; species Spilogale gracilis. The sequence continues at coordinate 77,944 of PITA01004046.1, forward strand.
CATGAGATATTTTCCTCCTACTTATTCTGATACGGTCACTTTCATGTTTTTGGTTTCTTTGAAAGTACTGTTGAACCAATTTATAGTCCTATAATAATAGGTAACAATGACAATCTCATCCTGAGTAATGCTATTTTCCAAAGTATGTTCTTGATAACTACACATTATACTTCTATCCTCTCTTTCTCTTTCACATTGAGAGCCACATTTAAAAGTACTTGAAATCTCAAAACCACTTCAGTTTCAGAAAAAACTAAACTGAACTCATTACCTTCCCCAAAACTTTCTGCTTTCTCCTGGTTTCTATTTCCATGAGTCAAGAGTCTATTTCTCTAAGCTTAAAGCTTCAATATCAACCACAAACATGGTCTCTCTCATTTCTTCCCATGTAGTCAATTGAGTCCTACTAATTTTATATAATAATTGTCTTTCAAATATTCTTACCCAGCTATTATTGTTTTATATCTGCCTTTTCATGAACTCCCACAACTCAAGTGCTTCCTTTCTACCCCAACAATCTTTTGTATAGTTACTAAAATTGTCTTCATAAAAAAATAAAAATATAGACATTTTAAAAGTCAATCTCTTGCTTTATACCCCTCCAATGATTATTATGAAAAGTCAAATTCCTGAACATGACAAACTCTATACAATCAAAATTTTCAAATCAGATTTCTCATTTATCTATCTTACTCCGATTATACAAGTCAAAACTTTCTCAACCCCTTCCTGAATCTTTAGCTAAAAGCCAGCTCCAATGGTAGCTTACATGAGTAAATAATTTTGAATACCCCAGCCCTCCTCAGGCCACAAGATGAAAGAAGTGCAAGTGGCACCACATGGAGCAAACAAGACTAGTCCAAGCAGGTCTAGACAACCTCAGAGAATTGACAAAAAAAAAAAAAAAAAAAAAAAAAGTGACACACCAAAATAAATAGATTACTGAAAGAGCTAATCCACAAAGGTTTCATTAGCTGTGCATTTATATATAATGCACTTATATTCAATCCAAGCAGGCTTCTAATTCATGAGTCATTCTCACTTCACTCAAAATCCCACCCCTAAATATCTGCTTATTTTACATTTTTCTATTTTCAAAATTTGTTTATTTTACATTTAGAATAAAAAGAATGTTTCTAATCTCTTTGCCTTAGAATCTTGAAAACTAGATTTTATTTATTTATTTAATATTTTATTTATTTGACAGAGATAAAAACAGAGGGAACACAAGCAGAAGGAGTGAGAGAGGGAGAGGCAGGCCTCTATGGAGCAGGGAGCCTGATCCAGGGCTCAATCCCAGGACTCCGAGATTATGACCTGAGCTGAAGACAGATGCTTAATGACTGAGCCAACCCAGGTGCCCCAAAACCTAGATTTTAAACTTGTGTCATGCAATAGAGTGAAGATTGTTTTTGTTAGAGGAAGTCTTCTCATGCCAAATATTTATTGCTTTATTTATATATTAAAAAAGGCAAACAGTAATGTAAGCAAACAAATAAAAACAGAAAATATTAATGCTGAGTCCAAAGAATACATATTCTACACAAGGATGCAGACAAGTGAACAAATGATTATGGTAGGATTAATCCTATTGAACTATATACGTGGTTTGCTATAGCAGTAAGGTAGGCAAGTACTAAAGTCCTAAAGAAAGGGGTAGTAATAGGAATGATTTCCTAAGAAGAAGAAACTATTTTAGTCTGAAGATCAAAGAGATAGCCAGGAGAGAAAACAAGAATAGGTATATTTCCTGACAGAGTAATTAACATATAAAACTTAACGATTCAATCTATGAAAAATTTAAATATACTTGAATATATGCATGGTGGATATTTGGCCATGACAAAGGTCAGTAATGTAGACAGAAGGCAATATTACAAGATATTTATGTCTTCTGGAAGAGTTTCAACTCCATCTTCCAGCTGATGAGGACAGGAAAAATTTTAATTTTTGGTGTTATCAAGTTTCTATTTTACAAAGATCTCACTGAAAACAAATTAGGAAATTGGTAAAATGGTAGTAAATATGGAGGCTTATATAACAGCTAAGGAAAAAAATGCAGTAATGCACATTAAAATACACATTTGTATATATCTAAACAGTGACACTGGGCATGAAGATAAAGGAACATATTCATGACAGGTTTTGGAAGGTAAAATATAAAAGACCTGGTGACTAGAATTGTGAGTGAGAAGTTAACAAGGGTTCCTAAGTTTCCCAGGCATTCTCAAGAAATCAAAATTAAAAGCAACCACAGTATAAATAGAAATTGATGAGTTTAAAGTGCCTATGGGAGATTTGGTAGAGGTTTTAAATAGAATAAATAAGATTCCTATTGTACCACCTAGATTTTTCTATCTTTTTTCATTTCATTACCAATAAAAATATAAATATTAGTATTTATTATATATCAGATGGAGTTAAAAATATTATACACTTGTTTTGGGCCCTGTGGGAATTGTGTATGTAGTCAGTTTTGGACTATGTTTTCTCTTTCAAAGTGATTTATTGATAAAAGGAATACAACCAGTTACATAAAATTGCATGTAACTGTTGAATACATGCAATTGAGGCCTGTATTCAAATTAGTACTATATTAGATGGTAGGGAGAAAAGGCATGCCTACCTCATAAATAGAAAGCATCTATCCAAAATTCTACCTCTCTGTTATGGACTACATTTTGTGTCCTCCACCACTTCCACCAAATTCATACATTTAGGTTCTAAACCCCAGTATCTTAGACAATGATTGTATTTAAACATATACCTTCTAAAGAGGTAGTTTAGGTTAACTGAGGTCAGATGGATGAGCTTAATTCAATCTGACTTGTGTCCCTATAAGAAGTTGAAGAGATATCAGGGATGTCCACACACAGGGAAAAGGCCACATAAAGGTGGAGAAAGAAACTATCTGTAAGCCAAGGAGAGTGGTCTCAGAGGAAATTAAATCTGTCAGCACCTTGATCTTGATCTTCTAGTCTCCAGAACTGTGTTTAAGCAACATGTTTTGTGGTATTTTATTATGGCAGCCCTAGCAAATTAATAGATCTCTTCTCATTTGGAAGAAATAATTCAAAAAAATATTATTGATATCCATCCATACCCCCCAGGAAATAGTTTTCCAAGGTTTTATTTGTCAGACAAAGAGAGAGAGAGAGAAAGAGCGAGAGAGAGAGCATGCGCAAACATGAGGAGCAGCAGGCAGAGAGAGAATCAGGCTCCCTTCTGAGCAAGGAGCCCAACCTGGGACAAAAATAGGGAACACTTTACAAACTTTGCCTGTCATCCTTGCTATGGCATCCAGGGCCATGCTGATCTTCTCTGTATCATTCCAATTTTAGTATATGTGCTTCCAAAATGAGCACCAACCTTCCACCCCCCAGGAAATAAATTGATGAATTTGTTTATCTTTATTTTCTGTATATTCATCATTCTGCATAGTACTAGTAGGCCATGTCACTAGTCAAGCCAAGTTCATACATTCTGTGTTCTCTCTCCTCCTCCCCCCACCCCCATAAAAATAATTATTCCGTAAAGTTTGGTCGTACATATTTCATGCTCCTACTCATAAAAGCAAACTCAAGCCTATCTTTCAGATACATTTATTATTTCTCATTTAGGCCCCTTACCTGAACTGTTTTCCCTGATACCAGGAGGTATCAGGAAACTCTGCACTTGGAATATTGGGTATTGGGAATTTGCTTGTGATTCATAAAATTATTTATCTTATTTACTGTTTTTTTTTTAAAGATTATTTATTTATTTATTTATTTGACAGAGAGAAATAGAGCCAGAGAGGGAACACAAGCAGAGGGACTGAGAGAGGGAGAAGCAGGCTTCCTGCCGAGCAGGAATCGTGATATGGGACTCGATCCTGGGTCTCCAGGACTATGACCTGAGCCGAAAGCAGTCGCTTAACCAACTGAACCACCCAGGTGCCCCTTATTTACTGTTTATTGACTCACATTTGGAAGAAGAGGAATAAGAAATAGGGTCTGGGCTTCAATAACTTACCTCAAACCTCTAAAAGGAAATATCCTATTTCTTATTAATGCTATCTACTAAAAAAGACCTGCTGTAAAGATACAGCACCTATTTTCCGTGTACTCATGCATAAAGCAAACTGCATGGGTAGATAGAATCTGGGGTATCTTTAAAACATGTAACTTAGAACTGCTTAAATTTGGGTTTTCTTAAAATGTCAAGATGATTTTTTTTTTAGTATGGCCAGTTACCTAATTGTTTTATTTATTTATTTGAAAATTTTATGGCCAATCTAAGGATCATACTTTTTAAAATCAATGCATAAATTATTATCTGGTATGGTCCTCAAAATAGGCTCTAAATTTAGAAATGATTGAACCAGGGGCGCCTGGGTGGCTCAGTTGGTTAAGTAACTGCCTTCGGCTCAGGTCATGATCCCGGAGACCCGGGATCAAGCCCCACATCGGGCTCCGTGCTGGGTGGGAAGCCTGCTTCTCCCTCTCTCACTCCTTCTGCTTGTGTTCCCTCTCTCGCTGTGTTTTTCTCTGTCAAATAAAAAAATAAAATCTTAAAAAGAAAAAAGAAATGATTGAACTGGAATTTCCATAGATAAAAAAAAAATTATTTATTTACTCAATATACTATATTTGTATCGTTAGAGAATTAAACCAGAAGGTTTTTATTGCATTTGAGAATAAACAATAGATATCATAAAATTAGCAACAAGAAACATGACATTATCAAGTTCAAAAAAAAATTCATTTATGGACTTACAGGGAAGAAGGCATAGTAAGAGGATCCTAAGATTACCTCATCCCATTGATACAGCTAGGTAACACCCACATAGTATAAATAACTAGGAAATGACCCAAAGATTGGCATAACAGACCCTCCACAGCTAACTGTAGAGAAGAGGTCACATCAAGGAAGATAGGAAGGGAGGAGACAAGATCAGGAGCCAAATAGGGACTGTCTGTGACAGGGAGAATATCAGATGCTCCAGGCAATGAGAAATACATTTGAGGAAGGGAATCCCCTAATATTTGCCATTGAAAACCGGAGGGGCTAACAATCATTGGGACTTAACACCTGGAATTAAAAAAACAAACAAACAAACAACAACAAAAAACAATGGGCTGGGCTTTGAGAGAGCCTGGAATGCCAAGGCCCCACCTTAAAAGGACCACACAACAAATAGCCCCTGGGATACAGCATAAAGCAGCTGTAGAAAAAATACCTGGGGTATATAGCAAGATTTATTTACTAACCTCGGAGCATGTAATGGAGCTAGAGGGGCAGGAATCTTTGGAAGACTTCTCTAAGAACCAAAAAACTGGTTGGCACCATTTCCCTCCTCCACCCCCCAACCTGGATACATGAACACCTATGAGAACCAGTGCAGCACCAACATTTTCCACCTAGTTTGCTAACTGCCCTCTCCTAGGTGCTTCCATGAATCTGCCCTCTCAGACCCGGCCTGCCTTGTCAGTTTTCCCTGGCAGTGCAGGTCTCGCCTTACCGCAAACCAGCACTAACCTTGCTGGTTTTTCGTAGTGCAGACTACCCCCCTCCAATTCAGCTTTGGCCTGAACCCAGCCAAAGTGGTGCCACAAACCTAGCAGTGTATAAGCAGCCACAACAAGGACCAGCACTGCTCCAAAAAGACTATGGCCCTGGGGAGATAAGAAGGCAACCATACATGTCAAACCAATGGCAACCCAGCAGTGCATTGAGGAAAGAGACCTGGTCTGACTGCCAGTCCCACCCACCAATGTAAGATTCTCAAGGGACAACATAGGGAAAACACCCTGTAGTTCAATGCTCCTGCATCTGGGGCAAATACCTGATCTAACTCAACTTAAGGCCAAGGTGGCCCCAGATCAGTCCATTAATAGCACAGGGACTGAACCTTGCCCACAACAGGCAAAGAGAGCCACTGTAGATTATTGGACTAAAGGCAAATGCAGCCCAGCTACAAGAGTAGGGTGCAGGTGCCAAGTTCTGGTGAACAAGGAACATTGCACTGCAGGGCATGATAGGACCTCTTCTTTATAAGGACACTACTGTCAAGAGCAGGGATGTAGCTAACTTTCCTAACACACAGAAACACACGAGTTAGACAAATGAAGAAACAGAGGAAGATGTCCCAAATGAAAGAAAAGGACAAATTCACAGCAAGAGAACTGAATGAAATAGAGATAAGTAAAATGCCTGATAGAGAATTTAAAGTAATCATCAAAAAGATACTCAGTGGAGTTGGGAAAAGAGTAGAGGACTTCTGTGAAACCCTCAACAAAGAGACAGAAAATATTTAAAAGGAACCAATCAGAGATGAAGAACTCAATAATTGAAATTAAATATAACCATATTGGGGCACATCTGTAGCTCAGCTGGTTAAGTGCCCAACTCTTAATTTTGGCTCAGGTCATGATCTCATGGTTGTGAGACTGAGTCCCACACTGGGCTCTGAACTGGGTATGGATACTGCTTAAGATTCTCTCTCTACCTCTGCCCCTACCAACCCTACCCCCTGTGCTCACTGTCTTTGTCTAAAAATATCACACACTCATACACACACACACACTCATATGGAATAAGTAGTAGACTAGAGGAATCAGATGAGTGGATTAGTGACCTGGAGGACAACAATAAAGTTGCAAAGAGGAGAGAGAAAAAAATTAAAAAATGAAAATAGAGTAAGAGAACTCAGGGACAGTATCAAGCATGACAATATTTGCTCTCTAGGGATTCCAGAAAAAGACAAGAGAGAAAAGAGGGCTGAAAATTTGAAGAAATAATAGCTAAAACTTCCTGAATTGAAGGAAACAAATCCAGATCCAGGAGGCAAAGACAGTCTCCAACAAAATCAACCCAAGGGGGTCCATACCAAGACATATAGTAATTAAAATGTCAAAAAGTAGTGATAAAGAGAGAATTTTAAAAGGCAGCAAAAGAACACACATACAGGGGAAACCCCATAACGTTAGTTGATTTTTCAGCAGAAACTTTGTAAGTCAGAAGAGAGTGGCATTATAGAATCAAAGTGCTGAGAAAAAAAATCTACAGTGAAGAATACTCTATTCAGCAAGTCTGTCGTTCAGAATAGGAGAAATAGAGTTTTCCAGATAAACAAAAGTTAAAGAAATTTATGACCACTAAACCAGGCCTACAAGAAATGTTAAAGGGGCCTGTGAGTGGAAAGAAAAGACCATAAGGAAGGAAAGTGGGAAGCACTAAAGCAATGAAATTAAGTATATCTATAAAAATCAGTTCAGGAATTCACAAAAGAATGTAAAGCATGACACCATATAGCCAAAATGCAGTGAGGGAAATAAAAAAAGTTTCAAACATAAGCAACCATCAACTTAACAGACTGCTATTTGCATAAGATATTATGTATAAACTTACTGGTAACCACAAATCAAAAACCAGTAAATAGACATGCAAAACTAAAGAGAAAGGTATCCAAGTATATCATAAAAGCCAGCAAACTATAAGAGAAAAAAGCAAGAAAGGAAACAAGAACTATGAAAACAAGCATACAACTAATGGGAGGCAATAAGTATATACCTATCAATAATCATTTTAAGAATAAATAAATTCCTCCAATCAAAAGACATAGGATGACAGAATGGGTAAAAAGCCTATAAGAGACTCATCTCAGACTTAAGGACATGTGCAGATTGAAAGTGAGGTGATGGAAAAACATTTCTCATGCCAAAGAAAGCCAAGATAGCAAAAGCTAGATCCGACAAAATAGACTTCAAAAGAGAAAATAGAACAAAAGACCAAGAAAAATGCTATATAATCAAGAAGGGAACAATCCAATAAGAAAATTAGCAGTTATAAATATTTATGCACCCTACATGGAAACACACAAATACATTAATAACAAACAAAGGAAGTAATTGAGAATAACACAACACTGGTAGGGGACTTAATATCTCATTTACATGAATGGATAGATCATCTGAACAGAAAATCAAGAAGGAATCATTGGCTTTGAATAACATTAAATCAGGTGGATCTAAAAGGTATATTCAGAACATTCTATCCCTCAAACAGAATACACATTCTTTTCAAATGCACATGAGACATTCTCCTGAATAGTATCACATATTAAGCCACAAAAAAGTCTTAATGAATTAAAAAAGATTGAAGTCACCCCATCAGTCTTTTTCAACTATAACACTATAAAACTAGAAATCAATCTCAAGAAAAATCTAGAAAGAGCACAATTATATGGGGGCTGTGTTAGTAAACAATGAATGGGGTCAACAAATAAATCAAAAAGGAAATAAAAAAATACATGCAGACAAATGGAAATGAGAACACAATGGTCCAAATCATTTGGGTTGTAGCAAAAGCGCTTCTAAGAGGGAAGTTTATAGCAATACAGGCCCACCTCAGGAAGCAAAAAAACTCTCAACTATATAATCTAACCTTAGACATAAAGGACCTAATATAGAGAATAAAACCCTAAAATGAGAAGCAGAGTGAAAATAATAAAGAGCAGAAATGAATGAAATAGATACTAAAACATCAATAGAATAGATCAGTGAAACCAGGAGCTGGTTCTTTGAAAATATTGACAAAATTGATAAACCTTTAGTCAGATAAATATATATATATATATATATATATATATATAGAGAGAGAGAGAGAGAGAGAGAGAGAGAGAGAGAGAATGCACTCAATCAGAAATGGCAGTGGAGAAATAACACCAATACCACAGAAATACAAAGGATTAAAAGATTTTATGAAAAATTATGTGTCAACAAATTGGACAACCTAAAAGAAATGGAAAAATACATAGAATCATAAAACGTACCAAACTAAATCAGGAGCAGAAAATTTGAACAGACCAATCACCAGCAATGATATTGAATCAGTAATCAAAAATCTCTCAAAAAAATTCTAGAACCATGTGGCTTCGTGGATGTATTTTACCAAACATTTTAAGAAGAGTTAATACCTATTCTCAAACTATTCCAAAAAAAAAAAAAAAAAGGAAACTTACAAATTCATTCTATGAGGCCAGCATTACTGATACCAAACCAGATCAAGACACTATCAAAAAACAAACAAAAGCTATAAGCCAATACCTCTTATGAACATAGATGCAAAAGTTTCAACAAAATACTAGCAAACTGAATTCAACAATTCATTAAAAAAAATCATTCACCATAATCAAGTGAGATTTATCTCTGGGGTGAAAGTGTGTTTCAGTACTCATAAATCAATAAGAGAAAGGATAAAAATCAATAAGAGAAAGGATAAAAACCGATGATCCTTTCAATAGAAGTAGAAAAAGCATTTGATAAAGTACTCTATCCATTCATGATAAAAACCCTCAGCACATCTGAGGCTCAGCTGAAACATGCCACTTTGTAAAGAAAGCTGTATATGAAGAACACAGAGTTAACATACTCAATGGGGTTTTTTTTGCCTAAGAACAAAAACAAGAGAAGAATGTACACTCTCACCCTTTTTATTTAAAACAGTATTGGAAGACCTAGTCACAGTGATCAGAAAAGAAACAAAAATAAAAGGCATCCAAACCGGTGTGAAGTAAAACTTTCTCTCTACAGATGCCATGATTCTATATATAGAAAACCCTAAACACTCCACCAAAAAGCTGTTAAAAGTGATAAATGAATTCAGTATATTCACAGAATGCAAAATCAATGTACATAAATCTGTTGCATTTCTATACACTAATAATGAAGGAACAGAAAAAGAAATTCACAGTCCCATTAACTATACTGGAATCACAGTAATAAAACAAAAACAAAGGCAGCAAATAATACCATTTATAATTCCACAAAAAATAAATGCCTAGGAATACACTTAACCAAGGAGGTAAAAGACCTGTACTCTGAGAACTATAAAACATTGATAAAAGAGACTAAAGATGTCACAAATAAATAGGAAGATATTCCATTCTTATGGATTGGGAGAACAAATATTGTAAAAATATCCATACTACCCAAAACAATCAATGGATTTATTGCAATCCATCTCAAAATATCAACAGCATTTTTTTTAATAACTAGAAAAAATAATCCTGAAATTTGTATGGATGAAACTACAAAAGACCTCAAATAACCAAAACAATGTTTAAAAAGAACAAAATTGGAGTTATCACAATTCCAGCTTTCAAGACATACCACAAAGCTATAGTAACCAAAACAGAATGGTGCTGGCACCAAAAAAAAAAAAAAAAAAAAAAAAAAAAAAAAAAAAAAAAAAAAAAAAAAAAAAAAAAAAAAAAAAAAAAAAAAATCCAAAAAAAACAAAAACATAAATCAATAAAGCAGAAGAGAGAACCCCAAAATAAAACTACAATTTGAAGTTTGAAAAACTTCAAGAAATGGTACTGGGAAAACTGGACAGCTCCTTGCAAAAGAAAAAAAAAATGGACTGCTTTCTTACAACACACAAACATCAACTCAAAATGGGATAAGAACCTGAATGTGAGATCTGAAACCATAAAAATCCTAGAGGAGAGCACAAGCAGTACTTTCTTGATAACAGCTATAGCAACATTTTCCTAGATAGGTCTCCTTTGGCCAGGGAAATAAAAGCAAAAATAGACTATTGGAACTACACCAAAATAAGATTTTGCACAGCAAAGGAAACAATCAACAAAAGGACAATCTACTTAATGGGAAAAGATATTTGCAAATGATATCTCCAACAAGGGAATAACATTCAGAATATATAAAGGACTTAAAGAACTCAACACCCCCCAAAAAAAATTTCAATTAAAAAGGGGGAGAAGACATCAACAGGTATTTCTCTAAAGAAGACATATGGCAAAAAGATTTTCAACATCACTAGTCATTAGGGAAATGGAAATCAAAAGCACAATGACACCAGTCAGAATGCTAAAATCAAAACCACAAGAAATAAAGGTTGGCAAGGATATGAAGAAAATGAAACCCTCGCGTACTGTTTGCGGGAATGCAAACTGATGCAGCCACTGTGGAAAACAATATGGTCATTCCTCAAAGAGTTAAAAATAGAGTTACCATATAATCCAGTAATTCTATTACTAGGTATTTACCCAAATAAAAGCATTAGTTCAAAAAGATATAAGAACCCCTATGTTTATTGCTGCATTATTCACCATAGCCAAGATATGGAAGTAGTCCAAGTTTTCATTGATATGTGAAAGATAAAGAAGAGATGGCATATATATATATATATATATATATATATATATATATATATATACAATGTAATAACACTCAGCCATAAAAGAGAATGAAATCTAGCGATTTTCAGCAAAATGGATGGATAGAGTATAATGCTAAGTGAAATAAGATAATAAAAAGACAAATACTTTTGATTTCACTCATATATAGAATTCAAAAATATAAAACAAATGAACAATGAAAAAAAAGGACAGAAAATCTGAGGCTGCCAAATATAGAGAACTGATGGTTGCCAGAGGAATGGGAGTGGAGGGTGAGTGATTAGGTAAAGTTTTGTGAGGGGGGGGGTTTGGTGAAGAAGATTAAAATTTTTCAACATTTATCATGATGACCACGGAGTAATGTATAGGATTTTTGAGTCACTATGAAAACTAATAACAATGTTTGTTATCTATACTGCAATTAATATTTTAATATTGATTTATGTTTATAGAAGGTGGATTAGTGACTTCAGATAGAAATAAGGTTTAGTGATTGGGCATAAGTGGAATTTTGCACTGCGGATTATATTTTACAATTTGCATAAACTAAATGAGTATATTTAGTTTGTGATAATGTATTAAGTTGTACAGTGATAGTTTTACATAACTTTTCTAAAAATTTCTGAATATTTTATGAAATAATTAAATAGGAATAGTTTTTAAAAAGAGGTGATTTTGGTCAACCAAACATGGTTCATTATGCTAAGCAAGATAAATCATTAGATTTAGCAGTAATGTAAGAAGAATGCTAATGACATCCATGACATGAACAGTTCTATAGAATGATGGAAATGAAACCACACAGCATTGGATGAAAAAAATATATTTAGGAAGTAGAAATATTAATTATAATTAGTTTTTTCAAAATACTTTACCATAGGGCACCTGGGTGGCTCAGTGGGTTAAAGCCTCTGCCTTCAGCTCAGGTCATGATCTCAGAGTCGCTTGTGGGATCAAGGCCCACATCCGGCTCTCTGCTCAGCAGGGAGCCTGCTTCCTCCTCTCTCTCTGCCTGCCTCTCTGCCTAGTTGTGATCTCTCTGTCAAACAAACAAACAAACAAATAAATAAATAAATAAATAAATAAATAAATAAATAACAAACAATAAAACAATAAAACAAAATAATAAAACTTTACCATGAAAGGTAAAGATTTGAAAAATAGAGGTCAAGAAAGTTCTACAGCCTATTCATAAGCAGCTGAAAATACACAACGGAGAAGGAAAAATCCATAAAGCAGAAAGAGAACACAGTTGTAGAGACTAGAGAATGTGAGAGAAGGGAACCAGAGCCTTAGTGAATAGTACTTTCATGGCAACAGATGGGTAGGCGAGGAGTTTCAGCACAGATGTTAGTATGATAGATTCAGTACAATGAAGACCAGGGACTTTATGTTTGCTTTACCTGTGAGTTAAGAGGAGAGTAAATGAAGGAATAAGAGTAAAAGAAGTATGAGAGAAGAGAGGGTTTGATATGGTCATTTTGGAAAGAGAAGAGACAGTAGTGGTGATGCTCAGTAATTATAGTTTTCTTTACCATTACTGTGTAAATCAAACATTAAGCAATTTTTAGAGATTTTAAAAAACTGTCCTTACTTATAAAAAGTTCTCAATTTAGAAGTATCTAATTTTTAAAAAAAGATTTTTATTTATTTATGTACTTGAGAGAGAGAACACACGTGGAGGGAAGGGGGCAAAGGGAGGGAAAAACAGACTCCCTCCTGAGTTCAGAACTCAAGGCAATGCAAGGTTCCATGTAGGGCTCCCTCCCTGGACCTTGGATCACAACCTGAGCCAAAGACAGACACTTATCTGACCTCGCTATCCTGGTGCTCCAGAAGTGTTTAATTCTTGAAATTAGCCTCTAATTAGAAGCTAGAGAGGCCCTTTGAACTATTCCTCAATTTGAGCTAAACAAGTATCTAGAAGAACAGTAAGGTTGTGCCATTATCCAAGTGTAAAACAATTTTCATAATGTCAAAATAAAAGGACACATGTTGCTAAGATTAAATGGAATTGGTATCACCAGTTATATATACAATATTCATTATTAGAATAGGATTGGAGATTTCAAAAGTTATGATTAAGAAATAAAAGATGAAAATATCTTTAGATGTTTTTTATCAAGCAGGGAAGATATACTTTGAAAGAAATCATAATAATTCTTGTAAATATCATAAAATAAATAGATACAAAGTACAATGCTTAGTGATGGTATTTATAACAAAGTAATTAACTCTTTCTTGATGCAACTATGTATTTCGGGGGATTAACATAAAGAAGAAAGCTCCATGCCTTTCTCAGATTTCTAATTCATCCATCCAACAATATTTACTGAGCGCCAGTTACATACTAGATACTGTTTTTACATGCTGGCGATAGAATAGTGAATGAAATAGACATCATCCTTGTCTTGAGTTGGCTTACCTTCCACTGGGAGGAATAATGAACAGGCAAATGACATCATTTAGAGATAGATATTATAAAAATGTTACAAACTCTCACACAAAGCTGGAAAGGCAGAGGAGCCAAGTAAGATTTACTATAATCAAAAGAAAACAATGGCAAGTTACAAGGAAAAAAACGGGAAAGGGAATAAGATTAAAGACAGGTAGGTTAAAATCATAAACCTTTTGAAGGTTGTATGAAAAGGGAATTTTATTCTGAAGGCTTTGCAAAACTACTGAAGAGTATCAAACAGACTTATTTTAAAATGACTGCTTTACAATGTTTGAATTACAGTAGAGACTAAGCATTTTGTGTAGGAAAAAAGGAAGAGAATAAAAAAGAAGAGATGGAAGTGAGAGAAAGAAAGGTAGAGAAGGCAGAAAAAAAGGAAACAAAAATATTCATATGAAAAACCAAAAAACTAAAAAGAAAAAGAAAAAAACTAAAAAGTATTTTGTGAAGGAAATAGAGGGTGAATTCAAGAGAAAAGAATGCAGCATAATTATTTAATCATAACCCCGACATCCAGCCTCCCTGTCTCCTAACCCTATCTTGTCTTATTTCTGTGTGACCTTGGGTAATGTCTTCCTTTGTCTCAAATCATTTATATAATAGAACATAACTTATATGTTATGTTACATAACTATATAATAGAACATAAGTTATATGATTGTCATTAGTATTGAATTAATACATGTGTTTTGCTTCTAATAGTACCTAGTAATAGTTTCACATAAGTGATCCATAAATATTGAGAAACAAATTAAAAGGGGGAATATGGCTATTTGGGTGATATAAAGGCAGAAAACACATTGAAGAGGACCTCAGATATCTCATTCCATTAATTGTCCTGATGATATCTGCAGCAATTTGGATTGGGATTAAATGGGGAAGCAGATTTAAAAGATCATAAGTACAATGTTTAACATGTTGATTTTGAATTACCTAAGGGGCATCTTATTAAGTTTTCTCATTAAGCAATTGCATTTTTTAATCAGGACTTCAATGAGGAATTCTGTATTGAAGATAAATATTTGTGGAACATTTCTGTGTAGGAGCAGATGAAATCAATTATTGTAGTTGCTATTACCTAGGGAAATCATGTAGATTTACAAAAGAAAGGTGCACCTAACATATACAGAATGAACAAAAAAGAAAAGTCAGAAGGCATAGCCAGGTTTGAAAAAATAGGAAATATGTAAAGATACTAGGGAATAAAGATTTCCAGGTGTTCAAAATTTACAAAATTCTGACATAGCAAACAGGACAAGAATATAAAATTGCCTCAGTTCTTTCTGAGCAACACTAGCAGGTCATTAACGTCCACATTTTTCCTAATGGTCTGCTGAAAGCAATTTAGGCTTTTTCTGTCATGCTCCTCAAAAATTGAGAATAAACTGCTTAATCCAAGAGCCACTTCTACATTTTTAGGTATTTGTTACAGCAGCTCCTCACTTTCATAACCTAAGATTTATAGTAGTTTCCTTTGGCTGCAATAACAATTCTTCACAAATATAGTCACTTAAAGCACAGATTTATTATCTTACACTTCTGGAGGTGAAAAGTCCAAAATGAGTTTTATTGTACTAAAAATGAGGTGTTGCTGGGACTGTATTCCTTCCTGGAGATTACAGAGGAAATTTCACTTTCTTGCCTTTAACCAACTTATAGTAAATGCCTAAATTTGTTGGCTTGTGCCTTCCCCTTTCATCTTTTTTTTTTTTTTTTTTAAGATTTTTATTTATTAGACAGAGAGAAACACAGAGCGAGAGAGGGAATACAAGCAGAATAAGTGAGAGAGGGAGAAGCAGGCTTCCCGCCCAGCAGGGAGCCCCATGTGGGGCTAGATCCTGGGTCTCTAGGATCATGACCTGAGCCGAAGGCAGTCACTTAACCAACTGCGCCACCCAGGCGCCCCTCCTTTCATCTTTAAAATCCTAATGGCTACTCAAGTTTGCTCATGACATCTCACTGGTCTTAATCCTTTTCTCTTCTTCCCCTTTGAGGAGTCTTGCAATTACATTGGCCCCACCCAGATATTCAAGGCTAATCTATTTTCAGGTTGGCTAGATAAAAACTTTAAGATTTTATTTATGTATTTGACAGAGAAAAAGATAGCGAGAGAGGGAACACAAGCAAGGGGATTGGGAGAGGGAGAATCAGGCTTCCCGCAGAGCAAGGAGCCTGATGTGGGGCTCAATCCCAGGACCCTGATATCTGGACCTGAGCTGATGATGCTTAATGACTGATCCAACCAGGCAACCCTAGCAACATTAATTTCATTTGTAAATTTAATTCCTCCTTGCCACATAACATATTGACTTGTTCTAAGGGTTAGGATATGAGTATCTTTGGAGGACATTGCCCTACTTACCACACCACCCAAGGCATAATTGGATGTAGTTAGAAAAACGTGATGGAGATAAAAACAAGATTACACTGTGTTGAGATGAATGGATGTTCAAGGAAGGAAAGACAACTTCATTTATAAGAAATGTGGTTAATAGCAATAAAAACATAAAAATGGAAAAAAACCTGAAACCATGACTTCCTTATTGTTGCTTATTATTGAGATGAGTGATACTTCAACATGTTTATAGAGTGACAGGTGGTGGTTTGCAGAAGTCTTGGAAAATATGAATAATGTACAAAATTTTAACAAAGAGATTGAATTTTTTGAAAATGATTACAAGAATATATGTACCATATAGCATATCATGAGCTTCCTTGCCATTATTTTAATCAGGTTTCTTTGCTTCTGTGGATTAGAATTGAAAGTGGTAAAGAATAAGATCCTGATACATGTTTAACATGAGAAAATTAATTTCATAGTGCAACAGATAATAGTTTCTTCAATAAGATATTTTTCTAAAGTGATATCACAACATTCATCAGAAAGAATATTTTTAAAAACCTGATATTACCAAATGTTGTGCCAATATGGAGAACTCTCACATGCTACTGATAGAACACCAAATCAATACAACCATATTTGATAACCAGTTGGAACTCTTTCAAAGATTTGAAAAAAATTAGTTTTCTAAACGAATGTAGTACCGATGAAGAGCTCCACTCCTAGGAATATAATGACATAAATGCATATTATGTCAACCAAACAAAGTAGTTTGTTTGTAACAGCCCAGTCTAGAAGTAATCAAAATGTACATCAAAAAAAGATAAATTGTTTTTCATATGATGGAATACTATATAAAACTAATTACTATATACACCTAATTACTATACACAACATGAGTGAATCTCACAGATATTGAGTGAAAGTAGCCAGATTCTAAATAATGCCTATTTTAAAATTCCATTTATATAGAGCTCTTAAAAAAAAAAAAAAAAAAAAAAACATTAGTAGAGTCTGGATAGTGGAAAACTTTGGGAAGGAGAGAAATAATGACTCAGATGAAGTACAATAGGACTTTCATGCAGCTCAAATTTTCTTTCTCTTTCTTTCTTTCTTTCTTTCTTTCTTTCTTTCTTTCTTTCTTTCTCTTTCTTTCTTTCTTTCTTTCTTTCTTTCTTTCTTTCTTTCTTTCTTTCTTTCTAAGATTTTATTTATTTGACAGAGAAACACAGCTAGAGAGGGAACACAAGCAGTGGGGGTGAGAGAGGGAGAAGCAGGATTCCTGCCGAGTGAGTAGGCAGCCCAATGCAGGGCTTAATCCTGGGACTCTGGGATCATGACCTGAGCTGAAGGCAGAGGCTTAACCACTGAGCGACCCAGGTATCCCAAGTTTTCTTTTTGAATATGGGTGATAATGACATGAGTATATTCACATGAAATTTGTCAAGGATTAGATTTATGGTTTGTTTACTTTATATATTTGCTACATAAATTTAAAAAGTGGCATCAAATAGGATAATACATTAAGTTCATAAGTAGCAAGAAGAGATGTTTGTGTCAGCTTGATATTAAAATACTGAAAGTATTTGATAAAGAGTGTAGATAGCCATTTATTTTTTTTAAAAAAATCCCAAATTCAAGGTTAAAAAGAATTAGCAATATTCACAATAATTTTTCAAAAATCAGTCTGTAGCTGATTATTTATATACTTCTCGGAATTGGAGACTATGAACAAGAAAACCAATTTTTCCAAAATGAATGTTATTTTTCCCTATAAGCTAAGAAAATTTCAAAATGGTCACTGGAATTCCAAAGGAGTTTTGATGCAACTAAATATAAGTTGTCATGTATGGAGATGTTACTACAGTTTATATTGTGTAATTTTAGCATGTGATATTTCTACTCTTCATGCAAAAGCTATGATCCCAACTGAAATATCAGATGGCAAAAAGGTTGTAGCATACACACAAGGAATAAAATCCAAAACCAAAACCAAAACAAAAAAAAAAATACAAAAAAGTTGAGATGTCTATTCAATAAGCCATAAACTTAAGGATGTATGCAATTTAAAGTCCTCCTATTTCCTGGCTGGAGAAAACTAACGATTTATAAAGACTTTGGTAACTGCTAACACATACAAATGTGATATGTTCAATACAAGACTAGAGTGCTTATTTTTACCGAAGGTGAATCACAGAAAACCATCCCCAACAACATTTCCTCCTGTAGATTCAAAGTAAAGAAACTCAATTACATATGTTTTGCTTACAAAACCTTTCTCTGTAGAAGTAAACATGGCAACTAGTAAAACTGGCTCTGACCAAAGACTAGTTCGTGATTTCTGGAAGTACTGTATTTGAGAAAGAGTATTACTGAAAACTTGGGTCCTTATCCTTAGTTTATCATTAATTGCATGACCTTGAACAAGAACAGCTAAAATTTTGGGTTTCCCCTTTCCTCCTCTGGTGCACATTTGCATTTGATGTTAATTATCCCTGTGATCATATTTATCTCTAAAAGTCCATAAATTAACATGAAAATTCAAGAACAGTGTGTTTTCTGCATCATTTTAAAACTTATCCTTTATGCTGATACATTATAAATAACCAAATCATTAGTTTTCAAATGTTTTAGCATCAAATACAATCTTTCAAGTGAAATCTTAGAATACACCCAAGAAATGAAAGATAAAAGTTGAACTGCTCCTATTAAAGGTGTTGGGGAACTGTAGATCTCAATGTATGGTTAAGCTTTCTGACTCAATCTACACCAGATAGTCTCTAATAATATGTTTTGGACTCTAGGATTGTGGTGTGGAAACTGGGAATATGATATGCTATTACCTATTTTCCACTTTATAATTTCTTGAGAACAATATATGCCTTTCTTGATCTTATCACTGACCATGATAATTAGCCATCATATATTAAGTAACCCTCTCTAATAATTTCATAAATGGGATGTTTGAATTTGATTTCAGTTTAATTAACTTTAACAGAACACATTTTCAAATGTGTTGTTTTTTGTTGTTTTTAGTTCTTCAAATATGTAATATATATTACTGGAACTATATTATCAATGTAGATAAAATATAACTTAACCTATTATACAAATACAGAGGGGAACACATATAATCATAGTAATTTAGCATGCAAAGCCCTCATTTCAGCCTTCATCATATCACCTTTTACACCAAATTTCTGTAATTAACCATCATTAAATAATGCTTACTAATAATACAATCTGATATGATTGGAATAATGATAAAGACAATAAAAACAGGAATCAAGCAATACAACAGGTTTTGGAATATGTGATACTTCACTTGGTAATAAGATCCATACTGAATTTTGAACACAAAAATTAGTTACATAGTTATAGAGAAGGATTAAATAAAATTGACTAAATAGGATTTATAAAATAATGTGGTAGGGAATTAATAATTTTGAGTATACTGTGTCCAAAAATTATTCTTTAATGTTTTACATACTTCAGTTAAAAATATAATTAAGTTGTAACCAAAGAAAAAGGACTATAAAATACAGTGATGCAATATCAGAGTTATACAATTTAAGAGAAAATAATAATTGTATAGACCACAAAGTAAAGTCTAAATTCATATAAAGTGAAAAAATGCATTTCTTAAGCACTTACTATATAATAGAATTTCAAAATTTTAAGTTCATAAATTATATATATATATATATATATATATATATATATTTGGATTCTATTTCTTACTTGAAACAAGGTAAAAATCTATCATATGATTGGTGAAATACCCGGCATAGTGAGGATTTATTTATCCTCACAATGAAATCTTGATACATAATAGCGAGGTGAAAAACTAGGTGGAATATTGTTAAAACTTGGTGAGTATTTTTTAAAGGAATAGACAGCTTTATATGTACTCAGGATTGTGTTAGCTTGTTTTAATTTATGACTAAAAATACCATAACTTGGTGGCTTAAAATACAAAAATTTAATATCTCACAGTTCTGGAAGATGAACTTTGAGATAAAGGTATCAAAAGAGTTGGTTTCTTTTGAGCTGTGAGGGAGAAATCTGTCTAATATGTTTCTTCTATTTCTGGTGCTGTGCTCTCAATCTTTGGCCTTCTTTTTTTTTGTTTGGCTTCTGCTGCAACACCCTGATCTCTGCCTTTATCTTCACATGGTATTTTCTCACATGGTATTTCCTTTTATTCCAGAAGACACGGGTCATATTGGATTAGGAACTCACCCTACTCTTATATGACCTCCTTTTAATGAGCTACATCTGCAAAGACCTGTTTCCAAATAAAGTTACATTTTAAAGTCCTGAGGGTTAAGAATTTAACATATAGTTTGGGGGGTGGAATAGTTCAACCTATCACACTAGCAGAGCTTCAGTCAGATATAACAATGATAGAGTTATGATATAAGATAGCAGAAGAAATGAATGAGCATTAAGTAATATTTTATAAGCTCTATCTTCTTGCTTGTAGTCTTCCTGCTTGCAACTACAAATCACAAGGATGATGTGCTTGGAGAAAACAGTGTAGTGAGACACTGATCAGAAAAAAAAAAAAAAAAGTGGGACTCAGAGAGGAGTATCTAACCCAGACCACAAGAGTTGAACACAATGTGAACACAAGTATTACCACCATCTGTTAGGCCAATGAAAGGGAGGTGGGCAATGTGACTATATTGTTTAACAAGCCCACATGAAAAAGGTGTTGATATGGAAACAAATGTAGAAGAAAAATTATTAAATTTCCTCACTACCAACAGCTCATTGACAAGTCCTTGAAATAGGCAGAGTAACATTCCTGTAGGGACTCAACTGCCTTGATGTTAATGCTTTGATAAGGGAAAAAGGTAATCTTAACCTGACCCTCCAGAGACTTTATGCTATTCCCTCCCAACTTAAAAGTATATAATGGGCTCCCCAGTGTAGCTCTTTCTTTCTGACCATGGGTCCTGTCCCCATGCTTTAATAAAACTACTTTTTTGGACAAAGGGTGTATCAAGAATTCTTGGTTATCAGCTTCAAACCCTAACACCTTTCCTACGTCAGGTGTGAGCAGTGATATTACTACCTATTAGCCATGGGACCATAGTGGAACTCCATAGAAGACTCAATAAATCATGACTTAACCATTTAAGGAAGTAAATTGTTATGGAACAATTTAAGCTTGAGTAGATATCTAACCAACTCACAAAATGAAAATTGAGAGAACTTATTATAAGGCTTCAATAAAGATAAACAATGACTAAGAGAAAACAATTCAAAGGAAATAGAAAATGTACCATAACAAGGGCCAAAAAGTGCAGAACTTTAATATCTGGACTCTGAAAAAAAATAGAGAAAAATCACAATGTACCATACAAATCTAGAAAAGTACAAAAGAATGTATAGTTTCATCAGAATTTTTTTAATACTTTATTTATTTGACACAGAGAGAGAGGGGGAGAAAGGGAGAGAGAAAGAGATAAAGAGAGCAAGCACAAGCAGGGGGAGTGGCAGGTGGGGGAGAAACAGGCTCCCCACTGAGCAAGGAGCCCAAGGTGGGACTAGATCCCAGGACCCTGGGATCATGACCTGAGCCAAAGGCAGATGCTCAACTAACTGAGCCATCCAGGTGCCCCTCATCAGAACACTTTTAATAGCTCTAAAAGTTATGATGCTATCTCTGTCCTTTATAATGAACTCACAGAATGATCCATATAATTTAATAGTTGAAATTGTATATTTAGTTCAGCTTGTAGTAGTTGGTTATACTCCCATATATTTTATATTTCTGGGTCACTTACTATTCATTAATTAGTGTAGTTTTTCAATATGGAGAATTGATTATGTGTCAATTACTGTAATAAGTGCTGATACACAAAGATGAGTAAGAACAGAGTTCCTGGGGCACCTGGGTGGCTCAGTTGGTTGAGTGACTGCCTTCCGCTCAGGTCATGATCCCGGAGACCGGAGATTGAGTCCCACATCGGGCTCCCTGCCCAGCAGGAAAGCCTGCTTCTCCCTCTCTCACTCCCCCTACTTGTGTTCCCTCTCTGGCTGTGTTTCTCTCTGTCAATAAATAAAAATCTTAAAAAAAAAGAAAAAGAAAAAAGAAAAAAGAACAGAGTTCCTTCCTTCAAATGCTTACAGTCTAGTGCTGACACTGAGCAATGAATAAAGGGTTTCAAAAAACCCAGAAAAAAAGTAGGTAAAAAAATAAATCTTAGTTTCCTTCTTTAAGGAACATGAAAATTTTTCAAGCCAAAGTAAGCAGAGAGGACTCCTTCAGTTGCTGGAGACCCAACATCTTACAGACGATCTACCTGTGCCTGCTGGTGATAGTGATAGAAAACTAAAATACTGGGGTTCCTGGGTGTCTCAGTCCTTAAGTGTCTGTCTGCCTTTGACTCAGGTCATGATCCCAGGGTCCTGAGATGGAGTCTCACGTTGGGCTCCCTGCTCCGTGGGAAGTCTGCTTTTCCCTCTCCCACTTGCCCTGCTTGTATTCCCTCTCTTGCTGTGTCTCTCTGTCAAATAAATAAAATTTAAAGAAAGAAATAGAATTAATTAATTAATTAATTAATAATGAATAGAAATATAAAGAAATAAAGAAATAAAGAAAAGAAATAAAGAAAAGAGATAAAGAAATGAAAAATAATAAAAAATAATAATAAGAAAGAAGAAAGAGAAAGAAAGAAGAAAAGGAAAGAAAAGAAAAGAAAAGAAAAAAGAAAGGAAAAGAAAAGAAAGAAAAAGATGGGTTATCTGGGTGGCTGAGTCACTTAAACTGCTGCCTTTGGCTCAGGTCATGATCCCAGGGTTCTGGGATCCAGTCCTGCATTGGGATCCTTTCTGGGAGGGAAGCCTGCTTCTCCCTCTGTCTGCTCTGCCTGCCACTCCCCCTGTTTGTGTTCGCTCTCTCTGACAAAAAAGAAAAAAAAAAAAAAAGGAAAACTAAGATACCTGTGTATGTACATCCTGTTGCTAAGTCTGGTAGCTTATGGATAATTTAAATAATTTACTTAACCAAGTGTCCAAAAAGGCATCTAACCTAATTAGGAATAGCAATTTACAAAGCATTTAAGATTTACACAGTATAAATCTTTTCCAGATGTTATGTGACCAATTTCATCACTTATATAGAAGGAGCAATTTCTTTGGACAAATCATCAAGAAAATACATCAAACCAGTAATCCTCTTATATAAGCCAAAAAAACTTCTCCTACAGACTAAAAGAGAGAACATGTAATATTGCCAGCTAGATAAACTTAATGTGCTATGCCATATTCCTTAGAATTCTGTTTTATTTTATAATGAAAATTTAAGTGGCTATTTCCTTCCTATTATCAGTAGACAGAAGTGTCCAGAAGGCTATTAAAGCTAATGCTGTTGTGATAGCTTCTAGACTTTAAGTATCCAAATTGCATGCAGGCTAATTCTGAGCCTAAAAACACCTATTTCTGTAATCGTCTATAAAATGGGAATGATAATATAATGTGACAAAAAATATTAATGTGAAAATTAAATAACATATAGAAACTTTTAATATAGCCTTTTAATATAGAATATATATAGTCAGACCAATATATTATTTGTAGAAGGCAAACATGGCCATAAGTCTTAACCTAATGGTAGGTCAGCAACTTTGTCAAGGTATCTCTTTAAACTATCAGCATGAAGTTTCTTCATATGGTACAGAAAAATAGTATTTAGAGGAACATCCTACAATTAATACAAACTGATTTATGTATCAATTATGTATTAAAAAACAAGGTGAATTGATTTAATACATTTTTAAGAGTGAGTTCTACTGTCAAAAAGCTTTGGTTAAAAATCTGTCTCTGGGGGCTCCTGGGTTGCTCAGTTGGTTGGGCGACTGCCTTCGGCTCATGTCACGATCCGGAGACCCAGGATCAAGTCCCACATCGGGCACCCCGCTCGGCGGGAGGCCTGCTTCTCCCTCTCTCACTCCCCCTGCTTGTGTTCCCTCTCTGGCTGTGTTTCTCTCTGTCAAATAAATAAAATCTTTAAAAAAAAAATCTATCTCTGTCTTTTGTTGGTCTTTTAACTTCAAAGTATTTAACTTCTCTGAAATCAAGTTTTTGCAACAATAACAAAAATACTGAAAGTAGGGAGATAACAATACCTTGCTTATGAGATTATTGTGGGAGCTGAGAGAATTCAGATTAATTACCATGAAGTAAATATTACCTTTGTTCATTGTTCTTGAAAGGTTAAAAGAATAAATGACAGAAATAATCACCATCTTCATGGAGCTTACAAAAGCATTTTAAAAAGTTGTGGCTTTCTTCCTTTCAGGATAAAATAGTTAGACCTATAGAATTTAGGCAAAGTGTGTACAATTTTTCAAATTCAGATACAAAAATCTCACTAGAGTTGTGAACTATACAATGAACGCGCACGCACGCGCGCACACACACACACACACACACTGATGTAATAATTTTTCTTCTGCCTCTGTTTCCCACATTTCCTTACTACCTACAGACCATTGACAAGTCCTTAAAACAGGCTGAGTGACATTCATTTAGGGACTCAACTGCTTCAATGTTAATACTTTGCTAAGGGCAAAAGGCAATCTTGACCCAACTCCCAGGACCCTGTAAGTCTACTTTAATTTGGAAATTTCTTTTATCTCTATTTCCCAAGATACCTGTTGGTAATCATCCCCCAAGCATATGACCCACTGCTATACGCCTGAAGGTTCTCATGACTAAGGTTTTATTAGATAGTGATAAATGACTTTTCCCCAACAATAGCTAGCCCCTTCAAGGTTGTGGAAACCTTGCTTCCAAAATTCGTTAGAGACTTACACTATCCTTAACCCCCTCTCAACTTGAAAATATATGGGTCACTCTTCATGATCCCAGTGAAATTCTTTCTGCCCACAGGTCCTGTCCCCATGCTTTAATAAAACCAACTTTCTAGGGGTGCCTGGGTGGCTGAGTTGTTAAGCATCTGCCTTCTGCTCAGGTCATGATTCCAGGGTCATAGGATCCAGCCCTGTGGTGTAGGGAATCCCTTCTCAGCAGGAAGTCTGCTTTTCTCTCTCTCCCTGGCTTGTGCTTGATCTCACTCTCTTTAAAATAAATAATATCTTTAGTAAAAACAAAAAAAAATCCCCCACCTTTTGCACCAAAGAGGTCTCAAGAATTATTTTTTTGGCTGTTAGATTTGAACCTCTAACATCTTTCCTACATCACACACTTCAAAATATGCTATTATTTGTCCTTTA
This sequence comes from Spilogale gracilis, assembly GCA_004023965.1. Lineage (NCBI taxonomy): Eukaryota > Metazoa > Chordata > Mammalia > Carnivora > Mephitidae > Spilogale > Spilogale gracilis. The sequence continues at coordinate 103,176 of PITA01004046.1, forward strand.
CAAAATTTTGAAATATTTTTGGCTCCAGTTAAGTTTGAAGAAAGGAAAAAGGATTAATATTAGAAATATAAGATATGATTATCTCCATGGGAAATTTTCTTGTATACTGAAGTTAACATTATTTTATTATAAAAGCAGAAGTTATTTTATTACCATAAGACTTCCAGATCTTGGTTTTATATTTCATCTAAAATATATGACAGGATTAATTTCTTCCTCTTCCAAGTGTGAATGGTAATAAATTTTTTAAATACTTTGAATCCAGAGAATACTCAAACTAAAAGTTTGAATAACATAAAATATTTTATGCTCGAGATACAAAAGAATGGCTACTTATTACAACTTGTATATTTTTTATTAAGAATGAAAATTTATTGCATTATTATGATTATAGTTATTTCACTTTACAACATAGATTTTTTAATTCATATATCTCTCAGGATTTTGAGAAAAATCCCAGTGCATCAAGAACATTAAACATCTCACGACTGTTGGGTGTTAGTTTCCGCCCACCCCTTTCCTATGAACAGAGGGACAACATGGTAGAACACTTGATTCGGTTTATATGATTACTTTAATGCAATGAACACCATCTGGAGGAAGAGAAACCTGGACATTTGCATACATCTGAGCACAAGTAACGTGTTGCTACAAAACTGATTAATAATTGTATTTAGGAGGCCACGATTAGCTATATTTACATCTTGGTGCCAATGGAATAGTAGGAAATGAATATTTGTCATTCCTTCCCTACCTTAATTTTAAAAGGCTTTTAATCAATGTGATAATCTGTTTGAGAAGTATTTCTGAAAAGTTGAATGTAAAAATAGAAGCTTCTTTTCATTTTCTGTAGTACAGGTTACACAAGCACAGTATATAACTAAGAAAATGCCTTAAATCACGTTTTTATTTTTATATTTTCAATAAAATAAATGTTTTTATGGTGAAAGGAGTGTGTTTTCGGTTAAGATCTACATAGCCTTGAGACTATTTTCAATCTTAAGTAAGCTTTTAGAAATATAACTGTACATGTGGTTTTTTAAAATATTTTTTGTAAATCTATACAAGTCTAAACAAAGTGTGGATACTTTAAATAATTCATCCATACCTGAGTCATCAGGAGAAAACTTGATTTCACACATACAGGAAAATATAGAAATGATGATTATTTTCCAATTTCTATAGAAGAAATTAGAAAAGGCAATTTAAAACAATCTTATTCACTAATCCTTTGTAAGAGAACAATTAGAATCAAAACAATTATTTTTCTTTGCCAATTATGAAGTCCCCTAATATTTCCTCTTTCTCTACCTCTTTTCTTCCTTTCCTCTTATACACAGAAGATCAAAACCTTAAGCTGTATAAACATAATGTAAATACTGATAATGGATAGATAAGAATGTCTTTGAACAAAGTCATTTCTCTAATACCGTACTTTTTCCTCTATTCATATATCTTTTAGTATAATTAAAACAGCATTTAGTGAGGTCATATTTTATGTAAATACAGTTATGTTTTATATATACTCCCGGTACTTCTAAAATTTAATGTACATACATATAACCTAGGGATTTTGTAAAATTACAGATTCTGATTCAGCAGGTCTGTAGTGAGAGCATGCTAACAAGCTTCCAGTGCTGGGGTCTGAGGACTGTGTTAGAACAGGAAAGCAGTAAACCATTTACTCCTCCCAGCATCCCTCAGAGTAGATACAACTAACATTTCCATCTTACAGGAACTTCAAGCTAAACAGATTAAGCAATTTTCCCAGAGGGGGAAAAAAGTTAAATAAAATAAAAAGTTGGAGAAGAGTGTAGTGTTTAGCTATCTTTAGACTCCCACACTTTTCACCCCAACATCATACTGTCTAACAGTTAATTAAGGCAAATATCCAAATGTATACTCACATGGGTAAGGGAAAGGGAGGGAAAGAGAAAGTGAGAGAGGGAATCTGGGAAAGAAGAACAAAGGGGAGGAGGGAGAGGAAAGCTAGAGAAGAAGGGATATAAAGAGAACAGGAAAGACACAATAGAAGACCAGGTTTATGACAAAACATGTGTGCTAATTATTTGTTTTCCACTGTAAGAATCAAAATCTGTAGTACAATCACCTCATAATTCCATGTAAGAAGATTTTGCTTGGTAATCTCTGAAAGACAATGACTAGTAGGTCTCATTTAATTGGATTTTCCTACTTCCATTTCCAGAAGATACTATTGATTGACTATCACTTGTGGACTACTTGAACTTCATTTGAGCTCAATTAAGGAAAGACACCCAGGATAAAACAATCACATTGAGAGGAATTTTCAGCCCATAATGAGTTTGTTTCACCACACTTAAAATTATTTTCAGATAAAATTATTTTCATACTCTTACTTTTTATTATAATCATTTCTACTTCATTAATGTCACAGACCCAACTTGTTTTTGATACTGTAAATATAAAGTTATAAATGAAATCTTTTTAAAGGTGAAACAAAAGATTGGAGTGATATAAGAGCATTAGATTTTTTTCATATAGTCAACAATCATCAGTGCTTTCAATGTGACAGATACTATTATAAGCCTATGCTGGGTATACAGTGGTGAGAGAAGAAACAGAACAAACCCTTGCCTGATGATGCTTATAAATTAAAAGAACAGTTAACAAATAATAAAATGCCAGATAATGATAAGCACTCAGAAAGAAAAAACAAAACCACAAGGCTAAAAAATAATGGGAGAGAGGACACTTTCAGACCGGGTAACCAGAGAAGGCTCTTGTGAAAAGGGATATTGAACAGGAGCCTGAATGAAGTGAGGGAGGAATCCAGATACCTATCTAGAGAAAAAGCAAGTGACGCAAGTGAAAGAAACTGACATGGGGAAGAATTTACTGTTTCTGAAGAACATCAAGGTAGTCAGTGTAGCTGGGAGCAGTGGAATAAGAGAGGGAAGAAATAAGATGATAGAAGGTGACTGTAATAAACATTGGCAAAAAGAGTTTCATTTAGTTGAGAATATGAACTACACTAAGTCCAGAGTTTTAGACTCTGCTTTTGGAGAAATCCATGAAAACAGTATACTTCTCTCCCAAACCCCACTCTACTCAACCACACATTGTTACATGATTGCAAGGGCAGAAAAAGGAGAGAAATTATTAATTTCTCTAAAAAATTTCTCCTAAAAAAGGAGAGAATTATTAATCTTGCCAGAATATTTCCATTGTTATATATACATATGTTTATAGATATATACACACGTGTTTGCATTATATATACATCCGAATATACATACACACAAACTTAGCCAATATAAGTGCTTCTTTCTAGAGAAATGCTGGTAGAAAGTGCTATATTTTTCCTCAATGCAAATTTTGATTTAAAATTATTTTAAGAAGTTCTGGAGCATTTTCTATGTGTCAGAAATAGTTCTTGGTGCTGGGATACAGTAATAAAAAAGACAAAAAGTAGGGGCACCTGGGTGGCTCAGATGATTGAGTGTCCAACTCTTGATTTCAGCTCAGGTCATGATTTCAGGATCCTGGGATCGAGCCCCCTCTTGGGTTCTGCACTCAAGAATTCTGAGATTCTCTCTCTCTCTTTCTGCCCCTTTCCCAAGTTGCTTGTTCTCTCTCTAAACAAATCTTTAAAGGGAGGGGAGGGCTGAGTGGCTCAGTTAAGCATCCATCTTCAGCTCAGGTCATGATCCCAGAGTCCTAGGATGAGCCCCTGTTGAGCTCCCTCCTAAGCAAGGAGTCTGCTTCTCCTTCTCTCTCTGTCCCACACCGTCATGTTTGCTTGTGAGTGTTTTCTCTCTCTCTCAAATACCATCTTTTAAAACAATAGAAAGAAAATATTTGTCTTTACATGTCTACATTTTAACAAAACGGAGTTATATACGCATGAAATTGATAAGAAACACAGCAGAAAAACATATTATTAAATATTTAAAATGTTACCTAAGAAGTGGGAGTGGAGGAGGGAATATTCAAAACATTGATGAAAAATTAAGAATTGCAGATGCCTGGGTGGCTCAGTGGGTTAAAGCCTCTGCCTTCGGCTCAGGCCGTGATCATGATCAAGATCATGAGGGTCCTTGGATGGAGGCCTGCCTCGGGCTCTCTGCTTGGCAGGGAGCCTGCTTCCTCCTCTTTCTCTGCCTGTCTCTCTGCCTACTTATGATCTCTCTCTCTGTGTCAAATAAATAAATAAAATCTTTTTTAAAAAAAGAAAAATTGAGAATTGCTACATTAAAAGTAGAAAAAGTGGCTAAAAATGACAGAATTAAAAACAGTTAACAAAAGGAAAAAAGAATTAAGGAAATAGTATGAAGAGAAGTCAATCATTTATTTTGAATGCATCCTGAAAGTTGACATGCTTGTTACTTCCGTACTTGACTTTTTTCTCTTTTGCTAATTTCCCAATGCTGTTCTTGTATACCATCAATGCTGAAGCCCAAATTACTCTATTATTTCCTTTAAAATCCCATATGTTTGTGTATAATAACCAGGTCCCAAAAGGAATGGTTAAGGGGGACTTCTTAAATTGTACATTATCTTAATGGGAGAGCTTTGAGTTTCTCCTCACATTAAGTATGATGTTAGCTGTAGATTTTTTGTAGATAGCCTTATCAAGATGTGTGAGTCCCCTCTATTCCTAGGTTTAATGACAATTTTTATGAGTGGGTGTTGGATTTTATCAAATTATTTTCCTGCATCTACTAAAATAGTCATAGAACTTTTTTAGTCTCTTAACATGATGGATAATATTGGTTTTCAAACACTGAACTGACCATGTGTACCTGGGATAAAGCCACTTGTTCTTGGTCATACAATTCTCTACTGTTGGATTTGATCTGCTAATATTTTACTGAGGGTTTTTTTGCACTTATGGATATGAGAACTACTGGCCTATAGTTTTCTCATAATGTTTTTGTCTGATTTTGGTGTTTAGGGTAATACTAGCCTCACAGAATGCGTTTGGTATTCCTTCTGCTTCTGTTTTCGGAAAGACATTGTAGAGAATAGATAGATTTTTTTTTATGCTCGGTTGAATTTACCAATGAACCCATTTGGGCTTGGTGCTTTCTGTTTTGGAAGATTATTAATTATTGATTCAATGTCTTTGATAAAAGACTATCCTTTTTTGTGAGTTTTAGCAAATTATGTCTTTCAATGTCTATTTCCTCTAAGTTATCAAATTTGTAGTGATAAAGTTGTTCATAATATTCATTTATTACCCTTTTAATTTCCACAAGATCTATAGTGATGTCCCCTCTTTCATTTCTGACATTAATTTGTATCTTTTTAAAAGTTTTTTTTTAATTTTTATTCAGCCTAGCTAGAGCCTCATTGATTTTACTGATCTCAAATAGCAAGTTTTTTCATTTTCTGTATTTCTTTTTTAAAAGATTTATTTGAGAGAGAGAGAATGCACAAGCTAGAGGGAGGGGGAGGAACCAAGGGAGAAGTAGACTCCCCAATAAGCAGGGAGCCCAGGGCTTAGGACCTTGAAATCAGGACCTTAGCTGAAGGTAGATGCTAAACCAACTGAGCGACTCAAGTGCCTCTCCTGTATTTATCTGTCATTTCACTGATTTCTGCTCTGATTTCTTCTGCTTACTTTGCATTTAATTTGCTTTTCTTTTACTGATTTCCTAAGGTGAAAACCTAAATAATTGATTTTACATTCTCCCCTTCTTTTCTAATATAAGCATTTCTCTAAGCATTACTTTCACTGCATCCCACAAGTTGATTTTGTTTTCATTTAAAAAAAAAATTGTTTCTCTTGAGATTTCCTCTTCAATCCATGTATTATTTAGAAGCGTGTTGTTTACTCTCCTTGCATTTGGGGGTTTGTCTATTTTTATTGATTTCTAGTTTAATCTTAACTGTGGTCTAAGAGCGGACACTGTATGATTTCTAGTTCTTTAAGTGTGTTCATATTTTATGAACTAGAATGTGCTCCATCTTGTTGAATGCTCCATGAAATCTTGAGAAGGTGTGTTTTCTGCTGTTTTGGGGTAAAGTAGATTCTAGAGATATTAACTACATCTAGTTTGTTAATGATATTGTTGAGTTCAACTATGTTCTGATTTTCTGCTGGATCTATTCATTTCTGAGAGGTGTGTTAGAGTCTCCAACTGTGAAAATGGATTCTTCTTTTTTTATCAGTATTTCTATCTTATATCAATATTTCTTTCATGTGATTTGATTTCCTGTTGCTAGACTCATACTGTTAAGAATGATTATGTCTTTTGGAGAACTGACTTCCTTGTCATTGTGTAATACATTTCTTTGAGAGCTTTTCTTCTTTGAGGGAAGTTCTGTATGAAAATAATTAGCCACTCTTCCTTTTTTTTTTTTTTTAGTGCTTGATTCATGTTACAAAGTTGTTGGAGAAAAATATACTTTTAATGTATGTGTGTCTATATAAAATAGATTTCTTATAGACAACACATAATTGTCTTATTTTTTGGTATACTCTGATAATCTTGGTCTTTTAAGTACTTGAAATAGTTGGATTAATATCTATCACATTTATTACCATTTTTCTATGTGTTGCCCTGCTTCTTATTTTTGGTTTCTCTTTCTGCCATGTGTGGCTTTATCTGAATATTTTTTTATGATTCCATTTTGTCTTTCTCAGCATATCAGTATATATATATATATATATATATATATATATATATATATATAAATTATAGCAATTGCCCTAAAGTTTGTAATATATATTACATATACTTTTAAATAACACTAATACCACTTCATGGGTAGTGTAACTTCTAACAAAATAATCTTAATTCTTTTCCTTCCACTCCTTGCATCATTGCTGCCATTTATTTATTTAAATATGTATTTATATAGACATAAATAAATATGTATAAATGTAAATATGTAAGCATATATATATCTTACATGTGTGTGCACATAATATATCTAATTAGAAACATTGTTGCTGTTACTATTTTGAAGGAATGGTTTTCCCTTTCTATTAGGTTATATATTTTAAAATAAAAGGTCAGCATCTCAAAGATATCCTCAAGGACAAATGATTTTTGTTTCTATCACCTTAATGTGAGTCTGGCTCCCCTTGGTGTCAGGATGGTTACCCATGGCAAGTAGGTCTCTATGTGGTCCTATGGGCATCCAATACTGAGGGCGGGGTAAGGAGGAGAGAGGGGGAGAAAGATTTTTAAAAAGAACAGCAAATGGAGCTATAAGGCAAGCAGGCTATTCTATGTAAGTAATGGTTTATCTCTAGATTTTCTCACGCAAAAGTTATCTTCCATGGGATCAGCAACATGGAGTTATTTCTGGCATGGTGAGAGAAGGGAAGATAGGACATTTACATAGAATGACCAAATAATTTATCATTCAAATTGGGAAAAGTGAAAGAGTGACACAGTAATAATCTGGATTTGGATTGTCTCAGCCAAAAAAAAAAAAAAAAAAAGTATATATACCCAAACAAGTCTGTTTTCAGATTTGGGAGAGTAAGACATGTTAATACATAGCAACATTATTTTCAGAAAGTTTTAGTTAGCTTTTACAGAAACTAGATAAAACAAGCATTTTTTTTTCTACTCTTTAATGGATAGACAAGTCATGGTCTTTGTCACAAAAACTTAAGTTAGAAGATCAGATCAGACAAAGTAAATCTGAAGACCAACTCTGGACCAACCCTGGACTGATCTCGGATGTCATTACATAAGACTGAAAAAGCTAATATTGGAAAATAACATGCTTAGATTAGAAATATAGCAATGATTGAAAAACAACCTGGGCTCAAATGACATATCACAGAATTACAAAGCATATCCAGAATTAAAGGTTAAAATTAGCACAGTTGTAGATGATCCTTCAAATATGTGGGGGTTTGATCATGAAATCAAACCTCTGTAACTAAGAAACAAGTATATAGGAGTGCTGACAACTGACTCCATTTTTGGCCCTCCATTTTGTCCATGCCTGCTCAATGACTTCCCTTGGGGCTACGTGTTCCAGGTCCCTTCAAAGGTAAGATATGCCCTTACTGGAATGCAGAAAGTCTTGTTCTGATAAAATGGAATGCAGAAGGTGCCACTTAAGGTAACAAGCAGAGGTGAGTAGTACACAGATGACACCACTTTAGATAACTGCAATTTAACCTCACCACAATGTCCCCTTGCTCTATAAAAGCTGTGGGTTAAGGCCCAAATAGGAGTGGAGAGTAGTGGTGTAGTGCCAGGATCATCTGTCCACCCAATCTCCACTGTAATTTTCCCTAAGTAAAGCTCAGTAAATGGCATGGAGTGTATTGTTTCATTTTGCAGTCTCAAAGTGCTTTCTCAGTCTGGATGATATTTTCCTGTCTGTCCTCCATCTTCCAACACATGTATGGTTTATATACAGCAGAAAATAGAAGAAATAAGAATATAGGGGAAAAATTTGCTAACAATCAGAAGGTTCTAATTGCTTAAGAAAAATTTTTGCTTTGTGCTGTTAGCTAGAAAGTGTTAGACTACCTAATTTCTTCTCAATTAATTGGCCTCAGGAAGTAATCCTATTTATTGTTCTCATTGCTTGTGAAAAAGATGCAGGGTTATGAAGCAGAGATTCATTTAGCCCAGTCCGAGAGTTGTGCTGCACTCAAGGAAACACCTAGCAGGAAGGCATATCCTATTGAAGAATTCTAAAATACCTAAGGGCAGAGCTGAGACAGAAATGAAAAGATATCAAAAAAGAAGGATACATAAAACAAGAATTTTTTATATAGTTATCCTATTCATTTTAATCATAAGATGGTCGGATCAAAAATCTAGGCTTTTTAGTATTTTAGTCCTGAGTAGCAGCCAAGAAAAAGTTTAACCTTTTTATTCTTAGCAGTTCTAAATTTAAACATTTCAAACTCTTCCACCTCTTTGAAAAATGTTTATTTGCTTCAATGAACAATGTGGTAGTATGTGTGATAACAGTACCAATAAAAATATTATGCCATAGTTATTTCTGTTGATATTACAGGATCTGAAAATACATCGTCTTTACTAGAAGTATTTGCAACAACAGTAATTATACAAAATACTGGTAATATTTTATATAAGGTTGTATATTTACTTGTAATAATATTTTGTAAGAGGCTGGTATAACCAAATAATCACATTTTCTTAATTCTATTTACTTTTATAAGGGGAATTTTACACCTTAATTTCTTATTCAATAAATTCTAGTCATTTTTCATAAACTTTCTGATATCATTTTACATCTCTGACATTTCTCCTGGCTGCTTGATTTTCTCACACCTTACCTGCAGCTGAGGACATTAGGCCTTGGGTTATAAGGTCAACTGCAAATTCTCACTGTGTCTTCTCTGGAGCAAGGATTACAAAATTCATTAATGATATACCTACATAATAACTGATACCACGGTCGTGACAGCACACTTTTCTCCGTGCCTTCATTAACCTAGTGTCAGTCATTAGGTCTTTGTCTTTTAGAAATGGGAGACCTACTGCTAATCAAAATTTCTATTGAGACAAAATAATAAATAAAGTTGGCAGGTGCATATAGGAATCTCTTCAGCTGTAATTCCTATATCATCAAGTTAAAAAACAAGCAATCTCAGATCATACTTTTTTAAACTCTTCATTCCACACTGTCAAATTCTGGCTTCAATACTGGGAGTGGAACTATACAACGTAGTAGAGATAGTTACTTGCTTCCTGGCAGCCTCATCATGAAGAGTAACACTCTTTACCAGTGTATTGGGGACTCCAAGCACTCACTCATTCATTCAAGTGTTGACTCAACACACATTGTGCACAGCCATAATAAAACTATGCTAACAGGCAGCAGACCAGGCCCTGAGAGGGGACAAAGAACAAACAATGGTGTACTACCTTCATGAAGATTACAATCCAGTGAAGATTAGGGTATTAAATAAGTAAATACTTATAATCTGTGTAAATAAAAAACAAAGGATAATTGCATAAGAAGTACCCTGAGGAAGGGACTTTTAAAGTGCAACATGGAGGATAAGTTGATATGAACCAAATGGAGGGAGCAAAATATAGAGAAACCTAGCAGACTCAGAGATAGGAGGTAGACAGTGAAGTAGATAATCATACCAAAGGTCAAGGTGGCAATTTGTAGGTTTAGGTTGTTACGTACTCCTGTTACCCCTATTATGTTTTATAAATGAGATGTTTTTAAAGGAAAAACTTTCACATTTTAAATACCTCTGAATTACATTTTTTCTGCTGTTTTAAGCAAAGTGCCGATATTTTCATCTTACATACCTCTGCAATTTATGTAACCAGCCCTGACTCCTGAGGTATGAAGAGAATGAATTAGAGAATGAATTAGATGAATACAAGTGCAGAGGCAGAAAATATATCTGAGCAGTCTCAATGTTACATCTTTCCAGTGGAAAGTCAGAATCTTTAATTTCTCCCAACTTGGGTTCCTGCCTTTAGAACATATTATATGTGTAGGAGATGGTCAATCAGGGCCTTGCTAGTTTTAGATCACTAGATTACATATGCACTTGTATTTCCATTGGTGTGGTCCTTTATTTGACTAATTTTCAATTATTCTCAAAAATATTCCCAAAGATATTTTAAATACTCCAATTTTTTTAATAAAATATGCATATTACTCAGATTGGATACAGGTGAATTTTAAGATTAAGAAGAACGAACATATTTTTAAGAGATTACAGTTTATAATATGGAAATAGATGCCACATATCCACAATCCATTATAAATTTAATAAACATATGAGGAGGCCAGAGAGATGAAGGTGAGAACTGTGATAGTGCTTTAATTTAGGACGCTATTTGTAAAGATGTCAGCAATGTTTCAAGGTAAATATTTGAATACCATATCTATTTGGCAGGTATCTTTGTATGAATCTCATGATTTTCCAGAAGATAAGGATAAAGTTTCTAGGATTTGGAAACCAGATATTTTGGTATCTCTTATAAATTAATGTTTGATATCTTCTATAAATTGCTTTTGAGTCCCCAATCTAAAGTAAGTTAAGAACACTTTATGAAACATGTATTCAAGTTACTCATAATCATGTCTAAGTTTATAAATATTGAGAGTTACCTTATAGAATGCTCTCCACCCCCCAAAAAAAGAAGATGCTTATAAAGAACAATTTCTCCCTAAATTATGGATCATGAAGAAGGGCATGACATATGTGGGATGTATTATACATTTATGTGAATAGAAAATGTCCTTTCTCTATTCTTGTTCCACAGGCCAAGTTATACTATTTCTTTCCATAGCAGAACAAAGTGGAATGACTATCGTGCAATTGAAATCTAAAGAAAAGAATGTTATTTTTAGGATAAGATGAGATATAGAAAAAAGGGAAGAGATTAGAAAAAATATGAGGGACTCACGCAAGATGGCAGAAGGCCGGGTGAGTCCCCTGAAGTGAGCTCAATTCCTGCAAAAACAAACAAACAAACAAACAAACACTACAGGAACACTGTGAGCACCCATGAAATCAGCCTGAAATGTAATATTTCACACTTCTGGATCACTACGGGGGAAGAAGAGCATTGACAAAGAGGTAGAGTGGACTGGGAGCGAATGGAGGGATATCCAAAAACAAAGGGATGTGGGAGAGGGAGCCCACAGAGGCGACCCACTGGAAAGCAATACCTCAGCATGGAACAACAGCAGATTATGGTCTGATTCAAAGAAGACAAAAAACAAACGGAGTGCCTGAGGGGCAGCCAGGGAAACATATATCTGCTGAGAGAAAGTGTTCCCTGGTGCCCTTCAAGGGAATGCAGCAGAGCAGAGTCTGGGTGGATGGATGGGAGAGCCTGGTGGTGGGTACTGGGGACACCTAAAGCGTGGAGCACTGGGTGTGGGGAATGGGGAATGAATCTTGGAACACTGGAAAAGAAAATTTTTAGTAACAATAAAAAAAATAAATAAAATAAAAAATAAAACTGCCACTTTTTTTTCCCCATTGCTTTTTTTCCTCTGCTACTTTTCTCTTCCCCTTGGGCCAGGCATGGACCCCTCAGGGAAGGCGATTTTGCGGACTTGAGCATGACAAGCAGGGCTGTGGGATCTCAGTCCCTCCTGCATGGAAGTGCACCACAGTCTCCCTGGGCAGAGACAAGGTCACATGACCCAAAGTAAGTTGAGTTTCCATGGCAAGGGAGTGAAACAACAAGCAGGGCTTCGGACTGTGCCCAGTTGTGACAGGTGGCCAAAGGGGAAGATACAGGGAGAGGCTGTGGGACCCTCCGTTGTCCAGAGAGTTGCTAATTAGGGGCTCTGTCTGGAAAAAAGGTCTGGGCGCAGACATCTTGCTCCGGCCTGACTTCCTGAAAACCTGCAAAAAGCCACAAAATAACAAACCCTCCAGAGAACTAAAGCCTGAAAACCTGGTTGCCATGGAACCCAGCCCCTAGGAAGGGGGTGGGGACTTACCCAGGTAGAAGATACTAAGGAACAGCGCGGCAGGCCCCTCCCCCAGAAGGCAAGCCAGAAGCACAAGAGGACAACACCCAAACTGTAAAACCTCAACATCGGGGAGAAAGACAATATATTAAGCTCCTGGTACTACCCCAAAAGCTGTGCACTTTATAGATACAGCTTTTCACTTTATTTTCTTTAACTTTTTTTTCTATTTTTACTTTTAAAATTTCCACTTTAAACTTAAAAATTCATTCTCATGATTTCTGTTCTTTTAATTTTTAACCCACTTATAATACAACACTCAATAATAATTTTTTACCTTGAAATTTTTTCAAACACATACCTGTGCTTTCTGTTGTTGTTGCTTCTCTTGTTTGTTTTTTGTTTTTATCCTCTCTCTTCTTTCCTTTATTCTTTTTTCTTTTAAATATACATATAGTTATAAGCTTCAAGGTAATCCTGCATTCCTATTCAATACTACCCCTAATACAAACCAGTTCTAATCTCCCTATATCTTTAGAAAGTGGACTCCTCTAACAATAACAAGACAAACCCAGGATGATTTGAAACATTTTCCTTGCCCACAAGGAGGGTTTGCACTCACCTTCTCACCCTAGTTTGTCACTGTTACTGTGTAATTGTTTTTGTCTTTGTATTATATAAATACTGGTCTTGGGGGTCATTTGGGTTTAGCTTTTTGATCTCTTCAACTTTCTTTTACTCTTGATAGTCTTTTTCTTTACCCTATTGTAGTTTTGTACCATATAAATCCTACCACTGGGGCCCACTCTGGCCGGGTTTTTTTCCTTGCTTCCTTTCTCCCCTTCTCTCTCTTTTTTCTTTCTTCTTCCTTCTCAGTGGTGACTTCTGATTGCTCAAAATCCTTCCAGCAACCAATTCACCTGGATAGTGGTTGATATATTTAATTATACACCCCCTCAACCACTCTTCACCAAAATGTCTCAGAGGAGGAACAACCAACAGAAGAAGAACCCAGAGACTGCAACCCCGGTCACAGAATTACTGGAAATGAACATAAACAATATGACAAAATAGAATTCAGGGCAGTACTTGTCCAAGCAATGGCAAATTTGGAAAAGAACATTAGTCTCAAGATAGAAGCCCTAATGATAGAAGTGAAAGCCGAGGTTAGAAAGGCTACTAATGAGATGCAATCTAATTTAAATACTCTAACAGCTAGAGTATGTAAAGCTGAAGATTGTATTAGTGATTTAGAAGACAGATGGATTAAGAAGGAGAAGCAAGATCTTGGAACAAACAACTAAAATCCCATGAAAATAGAATTAGGGAAATAAATGATTCCATGAAATGCTCCAATATCAGAATTATTGGAATCCCTAAAGATTTTAGAGACAGAGAAGCCTAGAAGATATAGTTGAACAAATCATGGATGAAAATTTCCTGAATCTGGGGAATGAAACAAATGTTCCTGTCCTAGAGGCAGAGAGGACATGCCCCAAGATCAATGAGGCCAGAAACACCTCTAGGCACATAATTGTGAAATTTCTGAATCATAAAACCAAAGAATATGTCTTAAGGGCAACTAGGGGGAAGCAATCCCTTATGTATAGAGGGAGGACCATCAGAATAATGTCAGAGCTATCTACAGAAACCTGGCAAGCCAGAAAGGACTGGCAAGACATATTCAGGAAATTACATGACAAAAATAAGCAATTAAGGATAATGTACCCAGCAAGGTTGACTTTCAGAATGGAAGGAGAAATAAAGAGCTTCCAGGACTGCCAAGGTCTAAAAGATTATGCGACCACCAAGCCAGCACTACAAGAAATACTAAGAGGGGTTCTATAAAAGAGAAACCCAAGAGTGACACAGAACAGAAATTCACAGAGGTGATCTACAGAAACATAAACTTCACAGGTAATATGATGTCAATAAAAACGTATCTATCAATAATCACTCTAAATGTGAATGGACTAAATGCTCCAATAAAAAGGCACAGGGTTGCAGACTGGATAAAATGACAGGATTCATCCATATATTGTTTACAAGAGACACATTTTGAATCTAAAGACACTCCCAGATTGAAAGTGAGGGGATGGAGGACCATCTTTCATGCCAATGGACCTCAAAAGAAAGCCGGGGTAGCAATTCTCATATCAGACAAATTGGATTTTAATTTAAAGACTGTAGTCAGAGACTCAGAAGGACACTACATCATCCTCAAAGGGTCTATACACTAAGAAGATCTAACAACTATAAGTATTTATGCCCCCAATACGGGAGCAGCCAACTACATAAGCCAACTGTTAAGGAAAATAAAGAGTCACATTGGGTGCCTGGGCGGCTCAGTGGGTTGGGGCCTCTGCTTTTGGCTCAGGTCATGGTCTCAGGGTCCTGGGATCCAAGCCCACATCGGGTTCTCTGCTCTGCATGGAGCCTGCTTCCTCCTCTCTCTCTGCCTGCCTCTCTGCCTACTTGTGATCTCTCTATTTATCTCTCAATAAATGAATAAAGATCTTTAAAAAAAATAAAACAAATAAAGAGTCATATTGATACAAACACATTAATTGTAGGAGATCTTAACACACCACTGTCAGCAATGGACAGATCATCTAAACAGAAAATCAACAAAGAAACAAGAGCCTCAAATGACACATTGGACCAGATGGATCTCATAGATATCTTCAGAACATTTCACCCTAAAACAGCAGAATACTCATTCTTCTTGAGTGCACATGGAACGTTCTCCAGAATAGACCACATTCTAGGTCACAAATCAGGACTCAACTGATACCAGAAAACTGAGATTATTCCCTGCATATTCTCTGACCACAATGCCAGGAAACTGGAAAGCAACCACAACAAAAAGTTCAGAAGAAAATCAAACACTTGGAAGGTAAAGACTATCCTGCTCAAGAATATGTGGATCAACCAGGAAATCAAAGAAGAACTGAAACACTTAATGGAAACCAATGAGAATGAAGATACATCGATCCAAAACCTATGGGATACATCAAAGGCTATCCTAAGGGGGAAATTCATAGCCACCCAAATCTCACTCAAAAAAATTGAAAAATCCCGAATACACCAACTCTCATTACACCTTAAAGAACTGGAAAATCAACAACAAATTAAACCAACCCTCCCCCCCAAAAGATGAGAAATAATTAGGATCAGAGCAGAGATGAATGAATCAGAAACTAGAGATACAGTAGAACACATCAATGAAACTAGAAGCTGGTTCTTTGAAAGAATTAATAGGATCAATAAACCATTGGTCAAACTAATCCAAAAGAAAAGAGAGAAGACCCAAATTAATAGAATGATGAATGAATGGGGAAGGATCATGACCACCAAGGAAATAGAAACAATTATCAGAAATTACTACCAACAATTACATGCCAATAAGTTTAACAACCTAGAAGATAAGGATACATTCCTAGAAACCTATAAACTTCCAAGTCTGAAACAGGAAGACACTGATAATCTGAATAGACCTAGATCTAGTAGGGATATTGAAGCAGTAATCAAAAACCTCCCCCAAAACAAGAGCCCAGGACCAGACAGATTCCCTGGGGAATTCTACCAAACATTCAAAGAAGAAATAATACCTATTCTCCTGAAGCTGTTTCAAAAAAATAGAAACAGAAGGAAAACTTCCAGACTCTTTCTATGAAGCCAGCATTACTCCAATCCCCAAACCAGACAAAGACCCCATCAAAAAGGAGAACTTCAGACCAATATTGCTGATGAATACAGATGCCAAGATTCTCAACAAGATCCTTACTAACAGGATCCAACAATACATTCAAAAGATTATCCACCATGACCAGGTGGGTTTTATCCCAGGGATGCAAGGGTGGTTCAACACTCGCAAATCAATGTGATAAAACAAATCAACAACAGAAGAGAGAAGAACCACATGGTACTCTCAATTGATGCAGAAAAAGCATTCGACAAAATACAACATCCGTTCCTGATCAAAACTCTTCAAAATATAGGGATAGAGGGGACATTCCTCAACCTCATAAAATCTATCTACAAAAAAACCTACAGTGAATATCATTCTCAACAGGGAAAAACTGCCAGCCTTCCCTCTGAGATCACAAACAAGACAAGGATGCCCACTCTCATCACTACTGTTCAACATAGTGTTAGAAGTCCTAGCAACAGCAATCAGACAACAGAAAGAAATAAAAGGTATCCAGCTTGGCAAAGAAGAAGTCAAACTCTCTCTCTTTGCAGATGACATGATACTCTATGTGGAAAACCCAAAAGACTCTACCCCCAAACTACAAGAACTCCTACAACAATTCAGTAATGTGGCAGGATACAAAAATCAATGCACAGAAATCAGTTGTGTTCTTATACACTAACAATGAAAATATAGAAAGGGAAATCAGCAAATCGATTTCATTTAGTATGGCACCAAAAACCATAAGATACTTAGGAATAAACCTAACCAAAAAAGTTAAGGATCTGTACTTGAGGAACTACAGAACACTCATGAAAGAAACTGAAGAAGACACAAAAGATGGAAGAGCATTCCATGGTCATGGATCGGAAGAATAAACATTGTTAAAATGTCTAAACTGCCCAGAGCAACCTATACGTTCAATGCCATTCCGATCAAAATTTCACCAACATTCTTCAAAGCGTTGGAACAAACAATCTTAAAATTTACATGGAACCAAAAAAGACCCTGAATCACTAAGAAATTGTAGAAGAAGAAAAACAATGCTGGGGGCATCACGTTACCTGACTTCAGGCTTTATTACAAAGCTGTGATCACCAAGACTGCATAGTACTGGCACAAAAACAGACAAATAGACCAATGGAACAGAGTAGAGAGTCCAGATATGGGCCCACAAATCTATGGTCAAATCATCTCCGACAAAGCAGGAAAAAATATCCAGTGGAAAAAAGACAGTCTCTTCAATAAATGGTGCTGGGAAAATTGGACAGCTACATATAGAAGAATGAAACTAGACCATTCTCTTACACCACACACAAAGGCAAACTTGAAATGAATTCCTGACTCACTGTGAGGCAGGAATCCATCAAAATCCTGGAAAAGAACATAGGCAGTAACCTTTTTTGACATTGGCCACAGCAACTTCTTTCAAGACATGTCTCCAAAGACAAAGGAGACAAAAGCGAAAATGAACTTCTGGGACTTCATCAAAATAAAAAGCTTCTGTACAGCAAAGAAAACAGTCAACCAAACAAAGAGGCAACCCATGGAATGGGAGAGGATATTTGCAAATGACACTACAGACAAAGGGCTGATATCCAAGATCTATAAAGAACTACTCAAACTCAACAACCAAAAAGAAAATTAATACATCAAAAAATGGGCAAGAGATATGAAAAGGCACTTCTTCATAGAAGATATACAAATGGCTAACACATGAAAAAATGTTCATTGTCACTAGCTATCAGGGAAATTCAAACCAAAATGACACCGAGATACCACCTTACACCATTCAGAATGGCCAAAATTAACAAGACAGGAAACAACAAGTGTTGGAGAGGCTGCAGAGAAAAGGGAACCCTCTTACACTGTTGGTGGGAATGCAAGTTGGTATAGCCACTTTGGAAAACAGTGTGGAGATTCCTTAAAAATTAAAAATAGATCTACCCTATGACCCTGCAATTGCACTACTGGACATTTACCCTAAAGGTATAGATGTAGTGAAAATAAGGGCCATAGGTACCCCAATGTTCATAGCAGCAATGGCCACAATCACCAAACTGTGGAAAGAGCCAAGGTGCCCTTCAACAGATGAATGGGTAAAGATGTGGTACATATATACAATGTAATACTAAGCCTCCATCAGAAAGGATGAATATCCAACTTTTGTAGCAACATGGACTGGATTGGAAGAGATTATGCTGAGTGAAATAAGCCATGTAGAGAAAGTCAAGTATCACATCTTTTTACTTACTTGTGGTGCATAAGGGGTAATATAGAGGACAGTAGGAGAAGGAAAGTAAATGGTAAGTATGGTAATTTGGGGAGAGAAATGAAAGAGAGACTTTGGACACAGAAACAAACTGAGAGTCATGGAGGGGAGGGGATGGGAGAGCCTGGTGGTGGGTACTGAGGGCACATATTGCATGGAGCATTGGGTGTGGGGCATAAATAATGAATCTTGGAACACTGAAAAAATAGAACAAATTTAAAGTCCAAAAAAAAAAAAAGAAAAAATATGAGAAAGGTAATAAACATATCACAGGATTTCTAATGTTTACTTATTCCACAGTTATTCAGTTCCTACACTGGTTCTCTTTGGAATAGGCATGTATGAAATAAGCACAAATAAAATATTGATCCTATTCATGAGACTTCCTGTCTGGTCAGAAGTCTGTGTGACAGGTGTTGTAGTACATTTTGAACAGTAGTACACCCCATGCAAAGCACAGATATCTCAGTCATCAATCCATTCCAACAGACATTTCTCCATATAAGAAGCAAAAACTCAATATGGAATCAAAGGAACCTATGATTCAGAATTCAGTACATTTATTTAACACTAGAGTCATCTAAATTATCAAAATATATAAAAGCAATGATCTTTACTCACTTAAAAAGGCTTCTAAAATATAAATATCAAAATTTCAAGTGAAAAGCTCAATCTATTTAATCGAAATCCAACATTTTAATCCTGGATCCCTGACTCACGAATGAATTCTCTTCATGCTCTTGCTGACATATCGATGTTCCTTCAGCGCCTTGAGCAGACCCATAGAAGTGGTCCACCAACATATCCACAAAATCTGCTGCCTCGAAGTTGACTTAAATGTCATCAAGAGACCGTTGTGTGTGTTCCCCAAATTCTTATATTAGTTGGACTTATTATTTTAATCACATAATGTAATCAAGTACTACTTAAGCTGAAAAGAAAAATGTGTTATATCTATGGTAACCGAAGTGAATGTTTTGGAAAGTTTTAATTAAAAAATGAGCTAATGTAAAAAATGCTATCTAATTAAGTGTGGGTGAGGTAAGAGTAAGAGTTTGAAAAAAAAAAGGAAATATTTAAATAATTCCACATGTGCTTTCTTCAGCAGCAACACATAGACTAAAACTGGAACAATTCAAAGAAGAGCATATCCCCTGTACAAGGATGACACACAAATTTACGAAGTGTCCCATTAAAAAATGTAATTCTTTGTGCAAGTTGTTTTATAAGTTCCTGAGTCCACTGTGAAGAAATTAAAGAATGCATTGTGTGTATAGATTACACACAAAAATGACAATTTTTTTTATTACAATGTTCAGAGACCACTATTAAAAAAAGAAAAAACGCTTTGACCTTTAAGAAACAATCGATAAAAGATAACACACATTTAAGCTTTAAAAATTTGATCATGGATCCTTTATTCCCTGTCTTTTCTAAATTAATCATTTTTCATTCTAATAGCATCAGAAAAGAGTATATTTAAATACAAGTACGTTACTCCTACATCTACACAAAAGGATGAAATAGTAAAAGGAAAACACACTATATTTTAAAAGACCAGGTAGGTGCATTTCTCTTTCCCTTCTCTAGCCTAGATAGCCAGATGATTATGAGTGCCAGAACCACCACTCTTCATCTACCTTGATAACATCACATGCCCCACCCCACATTCACCTATGAACCTGCCCCATCTAACATGCTCACCTGGCCAAGTATCCCTCCAAGTATCCCTCCTAATAACCAGTTAGAAATAAAAAATTTCAATAACAAAAATATGCTGGAGAGAATCAACAGCTGCATTGAGGATGCAGAATTGTCAGCAATCTGGAAGACAATGGAAAACCACCAACTGAACAATGAAAATATAATAAAAAGTGAGAAAACATTAAGGAAACTCTGGCATTAGCAAGTGTAATAACATTGGCATTATAGGGATCCCAGCAGGTGATGAGAAGGAGAAGGCAGCAGAAAACTTATTTAAATAGCTGAAAACTTCCTTGACCTAGGGAAGGAAACAAATATCCAGGACAAGAAGCAGAGAGAGCCCCTAATAAGATGAAGCCAAGGAGGTCCACACCAAGACACATAATAATTCAAATATCAAAAAGTAGTGATAAATAGAATATTAAAAACAGCAAGAGAAAGGAAAACTTACACATAAGGGAAACCCCATTAGGCTGCCAATATATCTTTCAGTTGAAACTTGCAGGCCAGAAGGGAATGACAGGATCTATTCAAAGTGCTGAATGGAAAACAACAACAAACAAAACAAAACAAAAATCACCTACAGCCAAGAATACAGAGTAAGGTTATCATTCAGAGTAGGAAAACAGTTGCCCAGACAAAAAAATAAAATAAAATAAAATAAAAATAAATAAATAAAGGAGTTTATTACCATAATCCAGCCTTACAAGAAACGTTAAAGGGAATTTGTGTAGAAAGAAAGACCATATCCAGAATGAGGCAAAGAAAAATTTTCACAGATAAAAGCAAACATATAAAGGCAGTATTTTAGTCACTTAAAAGCCAGTATCAGAGATTAATACACAAAAGTAGGAAATCAATTGTATTTACAAAAATCAGTAGAGGCATACCCAAAACAGATACAGAATATGACATCACATACATAAAATATGGAGGAGGAATACAAGTTTAGTGTTTTTATATGTTTGATCCTAAGCAGCCATCAACTTAGTACGTGGATGTATATATGAAAGCAGTATTAACCACAAATAAAAAACCTATAATAGGTACAGAAAAAAAGTTAAGAAAAAGGAATTCAAACATAACACTAAAGACAACCATCAAGGGAAGAGAGCAAGGGAAAAAAAGTAACAGCAAAGAGCTACAAAAAGAACCAGGAAACAAGTAACAAAATGGCAATAAATACATAGCTATCAATTAATTTAAATGAAAGTGGAGTAAATACTCCAAGCAAAAGCCTTAGGGTGACTAAAAGGATTGAAATACAGGCACATGCCCACATTTTCACAGAAGACCCATCTGTATGTTGCCTACAAGAGACTCACTTCAGACCTAAAGACACATACAAACTAAAAGTGTAAGGGTGGAAAAACCTACCAGGCAAATGGAAGATAAAAGAAAAAAAGCGGGAGTTGCAATACTTCTATCAGATAAAATAGACTTTAAAACAAAGATTGTAGCAAGAGACAAAGAAAGGTACTATATAGTGATAAAGTGATTAATCCAATAAGAATATATCATTGCAAATATCCATGCACTCAGCACAGGAGCACCTAAATGCAAAAGCAAGTATTAACAGACATAAAAGGAGAAATTAATAGTAATACTATAGTACTGGCAGAAATTAACACCCCATTTACACAAATGGACAGATCATTCAGACAGAAAAAAAAGTGAGGAAACAATGGATCATAATGACATATTAGACCAGAAAAACCTAACAGAGAACATTCCATCCAAACACAGCAGAAAACACACTCTAAGTGCCCATGCAACAATCTCCAGGACAGATCCCATAGAGGCCACAAGAAATTTCAATAAATTCTTAATAGAATTTCAATCATAACTATCTTTTCCAACCATAATGGGATGCAATTAGAATTATAAGGAAAAAATCTGGAAAACACACACACCCACATGAAGGCTAAACAACATGCTCCAAATAAAAGGGTCAACTAAAATTAAAGAGGAAATTTAATAAATGCATGGAGACACATGAAAAATAGTCACAAATCCTTAAATATAGCAAAAGAATTTCCAATAGGGAAGTTTAGACCTACCTCAGAAGAAAAATATCAAACAATTACATTTTATACATAAAGGAGTTAGAAAACAATAAAACCCAAAGCTGTAAGGAGAGCAACAATAAAGATTAGAACAGAAAAAGAGACAAAAGAAAAACAACCCAAAGGTTAATAAAACTAAGGGTTGATTCCTTGAAAAGATAAAATTGACATTTACCCAATCATACAAGAAAAATAAGTTAATAAAACTAAGGGTTTATTCATTGAAAAGATAAAATTGACATTTACCCAATCATACAAGAAAAATGTCAATAAAATCAGAAATGGAGGAGAAATAACCACCAATACCATAGAAATACAAAGAATAAGGGATTATAAAAAATTAGATGGTAACAAATGGGAAAACCTAGAAGTGAATAAATTCCTAGAAACACGTTTTTTTCTTTAAAATATTTATTTGAGAGAGAGAGAGAGAAGAAGCAGACTCCCCACTGAGCAGGGAACCTGGTGCAGGACTTGATCTCCAGACCCTGGGATCATGACTTGAGCTGAAAGCAGACACTTAACTGACTAAACCACCCAGGCACTCCAAAGCATCATCTTCTAAAACTGAATCAGGAACAGAAAATTTGAATTACTAGTAATGATACTGAGTCAGTAATAAACTCCCAAAGTCTAAGACCAGATGACTTCACAGGTGAATTCTACCAAATATTTGAAGAGTTAATGTCTACTATCCTCAAACTATTTAAAAAAAAAAATAGAAGAGGAAGGAAAACTCCTAAATACATTCTATGAAGCCAGCATTACTAGAATACCAAAACCAGAAAAAGAATTGGAAAAAAAAAATACAGCCCAATACCTCTCATGAATATGGATGCAGAAATCCTCAAAATACTAGCAAACGAAATTCAACAATACATTAAAAAAAAATCATTCAGCACAGTCAAGTGGGGTGTATTCAAAGGGCACAAAGGTGGTTTAGTATTCACAAGTCAAGGTGATTGATCGTTAATGAAGATAAATACCATATGATCATCTCAATTGATGCAGAAAAGGCAATCGATAAAATGCAACATTTATTCATGATAAAAATTCTTCAAGTGGGTTGAGAGGAAACATATTTCAACATAGTAAAGGTCATTTATGAAAAACCCACAGCTAATATCATATTAGATGGTGAAAAACAGAATTTATTCAACATGGTACTGGAAGTCCCAGCCACAGCAATCAGACAAGAAAGTCAGTAAAAGGCAACCAGATTGATAAGAAAGAAATAGAAGTATCACTGTTTGCAGATAACGGGATACTACACATAGAAAATCATGAAGACTCCATCAAAAAACTATTAGAATTAATACATGAGTTCAGTAAAGTGGCAGGATAAAGAATATACAGAAATCATTGTTTTTCTATACTTGAATAATGAAGTAGAAGCAAGAGAAATAAGAAAGAGCCCAATTTACAAATGTTCCAAAATCAACAGGCACCCAGGAAAAATATAACTAGGAAGGTGAAAGACCTACTCTCTGAAAAACCATAAAACACTAATGAAAGGTATTGAAGACAAAACAAATGGAAAGTTGGGCCATGTTCATGGATTGTAATATTATATTAAAATGTCCATACCACTAAAAGCAATCTAGAGTCAATGCATTCCTATCAATACCAACAGCATTTTTCACAGAACTAGAAGAAATCATCTTAAAATTTGTGTGGAACCACAAAAGACCTTGAATAGCCAAAGAAATCTTGAGAAAGAACAAAGTTGATGTATGACAATCCCAGCTTTCGAGATTTACTACAAAGTACCAGTAATAAAAACAGTAAGATACTAGCATATACATAGACACATAGATCAATGGAACAGGACAGAGAGCCCAGAGGTGAACCTGTGCTTGGATGGTCAAATAATCTATTACAAAGAAGACAAAAATATACAATGGGTAAAAAGATAGCCTTCATTTATGGTGCTGGGAAAACTGGACAGATACATGCAAAAGAATGAAACTGGACCACTTTCTTACACCATAAACAAAAAACTCTTACATGGTTTAGAGTTGAACTTGAGACCTGAAGCCATAAAACTCCTAGAAGAAAACTTTGACACAGGCTTTAGCAACACTTTTCTAGATAGATCTCTTCAGGCAAGAAAAACAAAAACACAAAACTATTGGGACTACACCAAAATAGAAAGGTTTTGCACAAAGGAAACCATCACCAAAACAAAATAGCAACTTAATGAATGGGAGAAGATATTTGTAAATGACATATCTCATAAGGGGTTAACATTCAAAATACATTAGAATGTCTAAAACTCAACACCAAAAGAACAATTTGATTGAAAAATATGCAGAGAATCTGAACAGATTTTTTTTTTTTTTTACCAAAAAAGAGATACAGGTGGCCAACAGAATGAAAAGGTGTTCAACATCAACAATTATCAGGGAAATCTAAATCAAAACCATGAGGTGGTATCACCTCACAACAGTCAGAATGCCTTGTATCAAAAACAAAAGAAATAAGTATTGGAGAACATGTGGAGAAAGGGAAACTTCATTCACTGCTGTGGGGATGCAAACTGGTATTACCACTTTGGAAACTGGTATAGAAGTTCCTCAAAAAATTTAAAATAGAAATAAAATATCATCCAGTAATTCCACTATTAGATATTTGCCCAAAGAAAACAAAACCAAAAATTAGAAAAGATTATAATAACATACCACTCTGTTTACTGAAGCTTTATTAAAAAACAACCAAGATCTGGAAGTAACCCAAGAAGATGGAAGAATAGAGAGAGACAGACACACACAAACACAAGTAATATAAAAGTAGTCAGCATAGAGAAAACACATGCACACACACACACACACACACACACACACACACACACACACTGGGATATCTCTGAGCTATAAAAAGGATTAATTCTTGCTTTGAGACAACATGGATAGACATAGAGGGTACATGCTAATTGAAAGGAGTTATGTAGAGAAAGACAAATACCATATGATTTCACTTATACGTAGAATCTTTAAAAAAAAAAAAAATCGAACAAACCAGACTTAAATTCAGAGAAGTGGTTGTTGCCAGAGGGGAGGTCGATAGAGGGATGGGTGAAATAGGAGAAGGGCATTAAGAGATACAAACTCCCAGTTATAAAATAAATAAACCACAGAGATGAAGACTAGTCCACATAGGAAATATTGTCAATATATTAGTATACATAGTGTTGTGTAGTGACAGATAGTGACAACACTTATGCAGGGAGTATTGCATAGAATTGTTGAATTATTACATTGTATGTCTTAAAAAAATGGAAAAACAGACATGTGAAACAGCTTATTGACAAAACACTAGTGCTACTGAAAGTTTCCCACCAGTGTAATATACACAGTGAAATAGTTAGCTTTGAATATCATAACTTCATATTTAAAATTAAGACCCACGTATAAGCTCTTACCACCCTCTTAAATTTAAATAAAGATTTAAAAGTACTTCATAGCAAAGCTGGGGGAATCTCATTACCTGACTTCAGGCTTTATTACAAAGCTGTGATCACCAAGACTGCATGGTACTGGCACAAAAACAGAGAAATAGACCAATGGAACAGAGTGGAGAGCCCACATATGGACCCACAAATCTATGGTCAAATCATCTTTGACAAAGCAGGAAAAAATATCCAGTGGAGAAAGGACAGTCTCTTCAATAAATGGTGCTGGGAAAATTGGACAGCTACATATAGAAGAATGACACTAGACCATTCTCTTACACCACACACAAAGGCAAACTCGAAATGGATGGAAGACCTCAATGTGAGGCAGGAATCCATCAAAATCCTGGAAGAGAACATAGGCAGTAACTTTTTTTGACATTGGCCACAGCAACTTCTTTCAAGACACGTCTCCAAAGGCAAAGGAGACAAAAGCGAAAATGAACTTCTGGGACTTCATCAAAATAAAAAGCTTCTGTACAGCAAAGGAAACAATCAACCAAACAAAGAGGCAACCCACAGAATGGGAGAAGATATTTGCAAATGACACTACAGACAAAGGGCTGGTATCCAAGATCTATAA
>PITA01004047.1:0-44401 GCA_004023965.1 Spilogale gracilis
AAAAAAAAAAAAAAAAAAAAAAGCTGGGTCAAAAGTTTCAAACTGTGTCCATAAAAATAAGGAGGTAGGGGTGCAGGGCTAATTCCCCCTGTTCATAGAGGAATCATTTTGACACTCACGGGGCAAAATGTAACAGTGAGGTAGGTGGTTCTCTATGGTGCCTGTTGATGGGGACTTTTCCATTGCTTCAATTTGCTCTGTCTCCCTTTTGTCCCCACCTCCACATGGGGGTTACGGGTACCTCACCCCCCCGTTGAGGGGAGTGCACTGGGTCTTCCTACAAAAGCCTGGACCATTGTCAGCAGGATGTCTTCTGCGGTGATGGCTTTGTGTGTGAGTGGTGTGTGTAGTGAAGACCACTCTTCAGGGCAGTCTGGATCCCTCTACCTTGCCTCTTGGACCTCTGCTAAGGAGGATCCCTCTTGCAGCTCGATCCTGCTCCCAGATTCTTTTTCCCTCCTCCATCCCTAGCTCCAGTTTTTATCTAGTCTCTGGCAGGGGAGAAACTGGTCCTCTGGCACCTTGAATCTATGTTCTTGCTTTACAGTAGGCTGTGGAAGATGCGCCCCAGGGTCAGAGTGAGAGAAGGATATTCACAGGGAACAAACACATTGGCAATTTGGAATATAATCCTGCCATGCTGGTTTCTAGAACCTTCTACAGGGTAGGATGTAACACAGGCACAACACAATGCACAAAGTTATACAACTTAATGTTCCTCCCAAGGTTTACACCGGGGTAACCAGAACTTCTGCACCCACCTCCCCAGGACCACACCCTCCACCCTCACAGAAACCCCACCCCGATGTTTGTTTGTTTGTTTTTTTTTTAATTAGGAATCGCTTGCTTTTCTGTACATTTTCACCACGAAAACATGCATCGCAAAATGCACTGGTTTGATCTTATCCCTTTTCTTGAACTTCACATAAGGGAAGTCGTAGAGTTTGTGTTTGATATCCGGTCCAGTTTCCTTTGCTCCATGCTTTGCTGTGCGGGCACAGGCAGCTGGGGTCCGTGTGCCCTGTTGCTGCACCACGCTCCTTTGCGGGAACACGCAGGAATTCAGTTACCAACCCGCTGCTGATGGACATCTGGGCACTGTCCAATATTTGATTTTTACCAAGAGCCTGCGGGGTGCACTGCTGTCCCCCTCTGAAGGTACACGTGTCTGATGGATGTTGAGCATCTCCTAAATCAACAGCTCAACGCCCCATGCTGCTTTATTACCTTTAACTTCCACTGCTGAGTTATCGATTCGGGGATGCGTATTTTTGCCCTGGCACTTGTATGCTGACTTATGAATGCTTGAGGGATGTTGTGGCAGGACATAAAAGGCATTTTAAATCACAACACTAGTAAATGTTGGGATAATAGTGTGAGAGTCATCAGACTACCAGAAGTTCCCATGCACACACAGGGTGGTGGGGTACCCAGCCCTGCAGACTGGTGGGGGTGGGGGCAGGGGTGGAGGGATAGAGGGCGTGTCAAAATCTTTTTTTTTTTAAAGATTTTATTTATTTGACAGAGAGAAACACAGCCAGAGAGGGAACACAAGCAGGGGGAGTGAAAGAGGGAGAAGCAGGCCTCCTGCCGAGCAGGGAGCCTGATGTGGGGCTCGATCCCGGGTCTCCGGGATCATGACCTGAGCCGAAGGCAGTTACTTAACCAACTGAGCCACCCAGGTGCCCCTAAATAAATAAAATCTTTAAAAATATATTGATAATTAAGGAAATAATCTAGATAAAAAATTAATAAACAGTTTTTATTTTAATTTATTTGGAATAAATAATGTTTAAAACATAACTTTTAATGATGTTGTAGAGAGCAGAAGGAAACCATATAGAAAATGAGAGGACATAATCCAGCCAGAACTTAAGCCTTTTGATAAGTGAGGCTGGATGAAAATATGAACCACTTCCATGATCTTGTCATCTAATAGAAAGGAGCAAATCAGTTTTCTAGGAAGCATCTGGCTTTATCCCAGCCACAAACTATAAAGTATAAGAGGAAATTTTCAGGCCAAGGTCACTTACTCTGGGACACCGACTAGCTAACAATGGCTTCAATAATCAAATCTCTTCCCATCTTTGACATTGGCTCTCAGACCCGAAACCCACAGCATTAACTTCCCATTCAGGGAAAAGGTTTGGATGGGTGTCAACTAAGGGAGTAGGATTTGCTTTCTTCCTGTTTCTTGCCTCGAATCAAAGCTAGAGCTTCTGAGAAAGATTGGCATGTCGCCGTGCGTGGTAGACTAGATGACTACATCACGGTATCTGCTGTCCCGCTCTACTGGGCCCAACCCTGCTGGATTACACTCCATGGCACTCCCTGTCCCCATGCCCTGTGAGAGGAGACTGTCTCCCACCTCATCAACAGCAGGCCTGACCATGTTACCTACTAAGGGCAATGGAATATGAACAGAAGGGGTGTATTTGCCTCAAGCAGAGGCTTTAAAGAGCATTCCAAGGTCCCGTCACCTATTCTTTTACCTCTACGATAAGATCAGTCTGTCCAGAGCAGAACTGCCTGAGGTCTGGAATGGGGAAGGGCAGGAGCAGGGAGCAGCTGACTCGTGAAGCACAAGGAGCAAAAGCAAAGAGGAATCCATGTTGCTGAAAGCATTGAGCCACCGAGGGGTTGCTTGTTACTACAGCAAACTTTCAGAAGCTGACTAATACCTAGGACTGCTTTTCTCACGTGTTGACCAGCAGATGGATTGCATCTTCTGCTAAATGCAAGCTGTGTAGATATGAGCTGTTCATCAAAGCAAAATTTATATGCTTTCTTAGCAAGAGCTTTTTCCCTGGTTAAGCTATCCTGGGAGCTTCAGGAAGCTCATAAATCTCTTAGAAAGAAAATTTTAAGCCTGTTTACATGTGCGCATTTGGAGGGATGGAGAGATTTGGTTCATGGATTTTTTTCCCCTGAATTTTTAGGTGGGTCAAATTAGAATCGACAATGCTACAGTAATATTGGCCATGAAGGCTGTGTAATGGCTGTTTATTTATGGGAGCAGCCTGAGTCTGTTCTCACCATGAGGGCAGCCACCTCACTGCTTGGGAATAGTGGTGGATATATTTCTTTTTCCTCTCAACAAAGTTTGCATGAGTTGTAGGGCCTGGAGAAGTATATTGCTGACATCTGAGGGTCCTACAGGATGGTCCCGGCCTGGCACATGTCAGAGCAGGTGTCAGTCACCTGTGCCACAGAACACTTGGTTCTGCTAACTGTGTGGTTTTGTGCAAGCTGGTCTTCTGGTGGGGACCCGAGGAGGGCTGAGTTGCAGATTGTTTTGTGTTCTCTGCTAACCAAGTGAATTGCCTTATGGGCAGAGTTATTGAGGTCGATCCATTCTGCTTTGTGGAGTTCCCATTAACTGGGCTGCGGATGCCAATTTTCTGATTTCAGTTGTTTCTGGATGGCCCTTGTGTCTGCAGTGATAAAGCCATGATGCACTTACATAGGCGAGGAAGTGTATCCTTACTGCTCTGCTGGGAGAGCATGTATCACAGTCACTAAAGCTAGGTCACGTATTTGTATCTGAGTCCAAAAGAGAGCGCAGCACTGCTCTTCATTTCTTATCAAGACTCCATTCCACACGGCTGGATTCTAGTGGTGATGCTGAGGCTCATGCCTGGTAGGATGGCAGTAATATTAGATCTCTGTAGTGTCTTCGTAGTCTGGTTCATGAAATAAAACGCTGGTTTTATGATAGATTTATTTTGTTGGTGAGATTGTGCTCAAATCTTACAATTTTCTTAGCCAACTTGTGAACAAGAAGAAATAGTGTAGAGCAAAGATCAGCAATAACACTGTATTGCCGAGGATTTGCTCCTGAAGGAGGAGTTGGGCTGAGAATCTCAGTCTTGTGATTTGTTGGAAGGGATATTTTGGAGGAGGGACCCGATAAGACCATGTACCATTAATTTTGTGGAGCTTGTGCATTTCATTTAAGAAGATTGTATAAATTTCAGTTGGGTCATACTAAGGGACTGTACTTTAACGATATGTTAGATGCTTGAGCAAGAATGTTGCAGAGGATTGGCCGGGTGTTGCATGGGTTTCCACAATAAAGTCCCTAATTTTGTAGGAGGACTTGAATCCTGGGCATGCTAGCAGCTCTTATTCACCCTTGAAAGAATGACTACTGTAGCTCTCCAGCCCTATGATGGGTGGCCCTTATCTAGCTACCCCCTACCCAGTGACTGTGAGAGGGATCAGTCTCCCTCAACTTACCCTCAGATACCTGCTGGAAGGAAATGTTTTGGCTACCTTGTAAGGTTTATACTTTTCAACTGTCCAGGTTCAATTTTACCCCCAGGGAAAACTTGGTTGTGATGAGAATGGACCATTGTAGACTTACCCAACTCCTTCTATCAGGATCCTATCTTGAGATTCCCAGGAATTCCAACCCATTGAGGGCAACATAGAATTCATAAACATTTACTGAGCATTTACTCTGTCTCATGGTCATGCTAGGCTTTAGGAATACAGATCATCTGTGTTTTCTCCCTCCAGGAAGAAGAAAAACCCAGCCATTCCTCAAACACTGGTACCCATCACCTCCACCCATCTGGCACCAATGTTTTCAAATTCCCCTCTGTAAGCTTCTATCTCATCTCCATCTGAATCTTTCTTTTTCTCTCTTCTTCTTGTTCATTGGAAAGGGTGTCCCACTTCCAGGCCGAGATTAGTATCTCGACCTGTACCCTGGATGCAATCACTTTCACCTACCTTGCTAATGCAGAACCTTCTCTCTTATTCTCTCCCATGCTCAAGTCTCTCCCATAAGAAATGTAAAGCAATTTCTTTGATCTCATTTCAGTTTCCTGCTTTATTTCCTGTACTTCTTTCTTTTCATTGCCAGAATTAATATTTCTTTTTTTAACATTTTTTATTAATTTTAATTTTTTCCATAACCCAGCCACCCCATCCCTGCCCCCCACCTCCCCAGCAACCCTCAGTTTGTTTCCTAGGATTAAGAGTGTCTTATAGTTTGTCTCCCTCCCTGGCCCGTTCTTGTTTCATGTTTTCCCTCCCTACCCTCCATGACCCCCTGCCCTGCCTCTCAAATTCCTCATATCAGAGAGATCATATGATAATTGTCTTTCTCTGATCGGCTTATTTCACTCAGCAGAATAGCCTCCAGCTCCACCCACATCATCACAAATGACAAGATTTCATTCTTTTTGATGGCTGCATAGTATTCCATTGTATATATACACCACATCTTCTTTATCCATTCATCTGTTGATGGACATCTAGGTTCTTTCCATAATTTGGCTATTGTGGACATTGTTTCATTGCCAAACTTCTTGAAAGAACTCTTTGTGTGCACTCATCCTTATTCCTTTCTTCTTGAATCAATTTGCCTTGGGAACCTGTGGTAGCCAACATCACCAACTGCTGGCTTCCTGCTAAATCCAAAGAGCCCTTCTCGGTCTTTTCTTTCTAGAGTTTTCAGGAGCACTTGGCACTGTTCTGACTACTCCCTCTTACTTGAAACAACCATTTTGCATGTTTCAGGCTGATGGCCCCAATAATGTTGTAGTGAAGGGTACAGGCTTTATAGTAGGCCTGCTTGAGTGCTGATCCTGGATCCGGCTTTTACTAGCACAGTGCTTTTGTGCAAGTTGCATAGACTCTCTGTGCCTCCAATTTAGTGGGCCGTCATGAGAATTTAATTAGTTAAAACACATAAAACACTTGAAACAGTGCCTGACACACAGTATGTGCTAAATAATTATTTTCTGTTATTACTTTCTTTGTGTTCTTCTCTTTTACTGCTATTTCCTTAAATGATGGGGTCTGGTCCTTACAGCCGGTACCACTCGCTGTTCCTGAGTGGTCTCGCGTACCCCATCAAACCGTCCGTATGTTGATCATTCCCATGTCTTGGCGCCAGATCTCTCTCCTCAAATCTGTGTATCTACGTGCCAGCAGCACAGATCTATTGTACACGTATTTATATCCATTATATTCAAAACTGACCTCACCATATTCTTTTCCAAAACATTCACAAATGGAAAAACCAACCATGTGCTTCCCAGTTGGATGCCAGAAACAAGGTGTCCTCCTCACCGCTCTTTCCCCTTTGTTCCACATCCAATCAATTGCCAAGGGCTGTCTCCTTGAGCTCCTAATTATTATCTCTCAAATCTGCTTGTTTTCCTTCATCTCTGTTGTGTCTCATGCATGGCCCCATCTTTTCTTCCCATAAGCCTGCAGCAGACCTTCTCTGCCTGTTTCACTTTCTCCCTACATTCTCCACTGTGGGCAAGGCTTTGCTACAACACATTAGTGCTGCCCACTGTTCTGAGCATGAAGGCAGGAACCTTTGGAGCAGGTGGTGGCCTCCTCCAGTGTTTCTTACTCCTGTTAAGAGTGGAGAGGTAGGGTGCACACCACCTAGATTTGAACCCAAGGGATCTTCTATGACTTCAGTAACTGGAACTACTTTCTATAACTTCTTCAGAGGACAGTGGTCTCGGCTTAGACATCGCTTATTCTGGGTAAATTATCCTATCCCTCCTCCCCAGGCCTGGATTAGACATCCATCCATTTATACTCTCCTTTATCTCTTCTATTACTGTGCATTGATCATATTGCATTGTAATTGCCTCTTTCTTCATCTCTATTCTCCTACAGAGTATATGTTCTGTCAAGGCAATAATCATACTGTTAGGGGCTGAATTGTGCCCTCCTCAGAGATTCATATGTTGAAGTCCTAACCCCTAGGACCCCAGAATGTAACCATTTTTGGTATCAGGGTCTTTAAAAAGGTAACTGAGTTAAAATGAGGTTGTTTCAGTGGGCTCTAATGCAATAGGGCTGGTATCCTCATTATAAGAGGAAAATCAGACACAGATATACTGGGGGAAATGATGTGAAGGTACAAGAACAGAATGGCCATCTACAAGCCAATAAGAGAAGCGTGGGACAGAGCCTTCCCTCGTGGCTCTCAAAAGGAACCAACGCTGAGACATGTTGATTTTGGACTCCCAGGCTCCAGAACTGTGATTCTATATATTTTTGTGGCTTAAGCCACCCAGTCTGTGTTACTGTGTTACGGCAGCTCTAGGAGACTAATACTCATATCTTATTCACTTCCCAGTGCTGAGCGTGAAGCCAGGAAGAGATTCAGCATCTGATGAAAATTTTTTGAGTAAGGGAAAGAATGAGTCAGCAACTTAGAAGAGCCAGGATTCATTGGTCCAGTTTATGCAACTAAATGCCATAGATATTCAGAGAAAGCCGATGACATTTGTGGAGCTCTCATGGAAAAGACCGGACGTGAAGATGCAGAATAGGACACCATTCACTGTTCCCGTCTTCTAATGGTTTATAGTCAGATGTGGAGGGGGTGTAAACTAGAATACAGTAAAAGATAACATTCAAGCTCACAAGAGACATATAAACGAGGTGTGATTGGAGCATAAAGGAGAAAAGGGTTGCATTCGGAATGAGATGGCTGATGAAAAGTCTCACACATTGAAAAGTTGGTTGTGTTTCAGCGAACAGAAGTAATGTCAAAAGGGAAATCCAAGGCACAGCATACTTGAAGGTAGAGAGGAAGGAAGTATGTTCTAGGAATAGAACACACCTGGTTTGCTGGATCACAGGCTTCACGTCATGTCGGGAAACCATAATGGGCAGTATTTGGGAGGACCTTGAATGCCAGTCTGAAACATTTCTGATTCCATATTTCTACATTTGTTTCTCACAAAGACTGGAAATACGACTATTAGCTCTTCCTCTGTCCCCTACCTTCCCTTGAAGAAGCATCCTTTGGTTTCATTATTCATTGCAAAAGCTATCTTCTTCCCTTATACTTTTTTTAAATTTACTTTGCTGTAATTTTCAAGGAAATTTATGCACGGTCAATTAGCCCTCCAAGAACAGGCTCAGCTCTGATGGATGGGCCAAGCTTTTGTTAAGACACCACTTGGTACGTGTGTATATGCTTGCGTGTCAGAGCAGAGACTGGCAATTAGTCTGGAAAACTAATCACCTCCTTCAAACAAAGGCAGCCAGAAATTCGCTTACACACATTCAGCTTTGGTACATCGCTTGACAATCACAGGGCTTTTTGGGGCACGCTGTTCAAACACATCTCTGTCCTCATCCAAGGTGGTCTCTGAGGTCATCTTTTTGGCATGCTGGCGATCCCATGCAGGTTTGTGTAGCTCAGCACCAGAATCACCTAGCCAGCCCTCAGACTTGGAAGCACCACGCCCTCTCCTTACCTGCTCTTACCCTTGTTCTAGGGCAGGACTGCTGCAAGCTGTTTACTCCTCAGCAGGAGCAGCATATTGGAAATATAAAATGAGCAGAGGTTTGGAAGGAGGTGGGGGTGTGGAGAGATTGAGATCTGGTTAGGTCTTAAAGGGGAAGAGAAAAGCACTACTTGTTCTGAAATTTTATCTGAATATTTCTTTTCCAAACTGATAGTCATCAGTGGGGAACTAAGACTCGGTGGTGCCAGTGAAGTCTCTCATTACATTGGCTTTTCTGGTTTCCTGGTTTTCCCCACCCAGATGCATCTGAAAGCCACTTTTATTAATAACCAGAACAAGTGAGAATGAAGCCAGCAAGCCATAAGGTTTGTGCAAGATCCCACCAGGACCTTCTGTTATGCCTCTACGGTGGACATGCCCTCCTTGCATCTCAGAGATACTGATCTGAAATATGACACTACAGGGAAATCAACATCCTTTGCTCTTGGCTGTTTTACTCACAAGATGCTTGGCATTCGCCCACAGGTATTTGCTTTGAGCTCTTCCCCCATCAGAGCTGACCCCTAGAGAAAGATAAAGCAGAAAATGCCTTAGAACCTGGCCTATGGGGTATTTATCCAGATCATTCTGCCTGGGGCTTCAAAACCTGAGTTCAAATCCTAAAGCTGCCAGGACTAGCTAGCATCTGAGCCAAACCTTCTTTGTAGAGTAAGTCTCTCACCTGAAAGGAAGAGGATAGTGGGTTTGGAGGTCCCAGAATTCTCTTGGACTCTAATGTCCTGGGAGGAGAGTTTCAATTAGGACATCTCAAAGGTTACACATCAACATCCAAGGAAAGTGAGGTCCAGCCCATGCCTTCTCCCCTTCTGCCACCAAGTTACACATCTACTCTTGGGCTTTCCCCCCCCTTTTTTATATTTTTAAAAATATTCATTTCCCCTCTCACTAGTCACGCATCCTGGGGTGGGGAAGGACGCGTAGTTTCCATCCGCCAGAGCCTCCCCCTTCTCCTGGAGTTCCAGGGCCGCCATCTTGGCAGGCACAGGATGGCCGCGTCTTCTGATGTGGTTGGCTCCCTTGGTGCTTGGCCTTTGCCTGGATGGCCAATCCAACCTCAGGTCCTGGGGCTGCGCACCTGGATCCATTTCCGTTGTGGAGGGGCTTTAGCAAATCACTGGTCTCTAGCAGTAGTGCTTTTCATCTTTATGCTCTTGTGAATATAGAGGGAAATGAGAACCAGCTGCTTCTTATACCTTGACACTTAATTCATCAGAAGGCTGTCTAGGGAAAGGGGTTTGAGAGCTAGCAAACCTTTTTTAAGATGCTTTGTTTTGGGAAGTAAAAATCGCAATGTTTTCCAGAAACCCAAGTTTCATGTCACACTCTTTATTTACCTTTGCACCATGTCTCCTCGGCACCTCCAAATCAGGATTCTCAGACTTAGCTGAACTATCTGTATCGTAAATAGTCATTCTAATGGGTCATATTTCTGTCACTCTCCCTGTTTTCCATGATTCAGTGATATCACAGGATTCTCATAGAAACCTGGTGAAGGATTTGCCAATGGAAACATCAAAGGGGATGAAAGCGGTCTATAATTGCCACAGCTTGGATCAGATCCCCACCTACCCTCACCCATCACCTGGCTCTTAATTCTGATATCAGTGTTTCTTGAACTTGAGCCTGAATCAGAATCACCTAGCTGGGCCCCCACCCCAGAGTAGGTTTGGAGTGGGCTTTGATAATTTGCATCCCCAGGAAATTTCCAAATGATATGAATGTTGATGGTCCTGGGACGCCATTTTAGAGTCCATTGTCTTAAATGTATCTCTACTGGACCCCACTGGATCCCCCGTGAACATGTAGAGGTATCTTCCTTAGTGTTATCCAAGCCAGGCAGACAGAAATGGGGTCTTCATCCACCAGCAGGCCATCACATACTTACAAAGACTAGTCTGCAAGAAGAGACCATTTTCATGAGGACCTGTCCCCTAACTGTAAGCAGAGCCATTCCAACTCAGCCTCTCACTGTTTCCTTCACTCTGCTTCTCCCACTAGGGCTTTCTGAATCTCAGTTTGTTTTGTCTCCTAACATCTTATGACATTTTCCTGCTCTAATCTGACACCTCAGAGGTAATGGGACTGAATACCACTCATAATTCATAGTTTCCTCTCAATGACTATTGCACTTCTTAATGTTATCTTCATATGCGGAATCCCCACTGGGGCAATATTGCCTTTTTGGCATCGTCTGTTAATTTGTTCATTTCCATGTATGTTATTGAAAGCACTCCGAGTCTTAATTAGTCCTCTTTAGCTGCTTTTCCCTACAGCCCTGTGTCACAGAACCAAAGGCACCGAAGCACGCTGAGGAAAAGGCCTAATTAACAGGCCTGTGATCGGAACTCGGGAAAGATGGAATGTGCAGAAGACGACGTTATTCCTATATAAAAATAGGGAGTTGATGTGGTGACGGGGGAGGTGGACACAGGTAGGAAGAGCAGTTAGGATTTGTCAAAGATGTGTTATTTAGAGCTGCAAGGCACCCTCTTTCCTTCCAGAAACTGCCTCCCACCCCTCAATTCCAAATGGCTCTGGAAGGGCTGGGGATCATGGAACCAGCCAAGATCTCATCCCCTGCTTGAGGAGTGGGGACTGACTAGGTCTGGTTACTTGGAAGCCTCCATCCCTCTGACTGGGGGGATGGGCTCAGGCATGAGCCTGGGATTCTAGTTGGGCCAATCAGAGTAGCTTCCCTGGATTTTTCCGCTAGGTGTAGCTGGGAGGACTGCCTTTGGCCCTTAGGGCCATGGGGTTAGAAGGATGTGACTCTTTGGTGACCGGGAGCCTTCCCCCGGCCCCAGCGTGTGAGGGGACTATCTGTAGGAAAAGAAGGAGGCCCCTGGAGCACCTGGGTGGCTCAATCGGTTGAGCCTCTGACTCCTGATTTTGGCTCAGGTCATGATGTCAGTGTCATGAGATGGAGCCGTGTGTAGGGCTCCACGGCCAGCATGGCGTCTGCTTGGAGATTTCTCTCCCTTTGCTCCTCCTGCTCATGCACACGCACATACTCGCTCTCTCTTTCTCAATAGAGAAATAAATAAATAAATAAGTAAAGATGAATAAAATAAATAAATAAATAAGTAAAGATGAAGATTTTTAAGATTTGATGTTGTTGACCACTTTGGATTTTGGACTTGCTTGTGACCTATTACCCCTTCCTTTTCTCCTCTTTCTTTTGGAATGACAATGTCTGTCTCATGCCTGCTCTACTTATTATACTTTGGAAACACAGAACATATTTGATTTCACAGGTTCCCAGCAGGAGGGCAGTTTGCTTCAGAATGAATCATACGCCAGTCTCATTCACACCTCATCTGGTAATATTTAATGAGACTTTGGACTTTGGACTTCTAAGTTGATGCTGGCCGAGTTAAGACTTTTGAGGCTGTTGGACTAAAAGGAATGCATCTTGTATGTGAGAAGGACAGGAATTTGGGGGTGCAAGGGGTGGGAGGTTATGGTCAGAGGTTTGTCTGCCCCCCAAATTCATGTTGAAATCTTAACCCCAACAGGTGATGGAATTAAGAGGAGGGGCGTTTGGGAGGTGATTAGGTCCTGAAGGTGGAGCCCCCATGAATGGGATTACTGCCTTTATGAAAGAGACCCTACAGAGCTCCCTCCCTCTCCCTTCCACCATGTGAGGGCACAGGGAGAAGTCTGTCACTTGGAAGAGGACCCTCACCTGACCATGCTGTCCTTCTCATCTCAGACTTACAGTCTCCAGACCTGTGGGAAATAAGCATCTGATTTTTATTAGCCTCCCAGTGTGGTATTTCATTACAGCAGCATGAAGGGAGGGAGGGAGGGAGAATGTGGGCGATCACAGGGATTTCAAGGAGCTAGACCAGGCCCTCAGGCAGCCAAGGCACTGAGCCAGGCCCTCCTATCTTCCCCACCGTCTTCCCCATCTTGGAATCCCATGGGTGTGATGAGAGCTCTCGCTTTCTTCCTGTAGTTCTTCCTATAGGGGCTCTGAGCCCCTTTCTTCTCAGGCTGGAACTAGATGGTACTTTCCCTGCTGAGAAGATTAATTGGTATTGTTCTCAAAACAGAAAGGTGTCTGGGTTTGTTTCTGAAGTGTGGAGCCTGAGGGGAGTGTCCTGCCAGAGGCTTCTTTGAGGTTTGCTCCCCCGCCCCGCCCCTGCTGATGCTTTCTGCCTATCAGAGGGGGAGGGGAGGGCCACCCCGACCCCTCCCCTTCAGAGGTTCCCTTTGAGCATGTTTTTGGGGTCTTATCACCCACTCCCACTCCAGTGACATCTGGAAGTGTGGCGCCATAGCATTTTGGAAGTGGTACCTGCTGCTCCCCCCAGTGTCACAGTGTCATAGTTCTTTGAGCCGCTTGGTCCTTCTCCCTTCAGTTCTCCCACAGCATCTAGAGATACTGACCCCCATGCTCTGGGCAGGAGGGAGCTCTGAGTCAGAAGGACGAAGGGGTCTAATTTCCTGGGACTTCTTTAGGGAAATGAAAGAGCATGAGGACAACCTGGGACCAAAGGGAAGGGGCTCAGGGCTGGAAAGGAGCTCCAGCGTCAGATGTCTGGGTCCCAGTGGGGCTCTGAGAATGGGAAGAGGATCTGCTTTGGAGCCTAGGACTAGACAAGGCTGTGGCCACGCCAGTGACAGCCTCACCAGGAAGAGGTCTGTGATAGGACAAGTGCCACCCCCAGTTCATGGCCGAAGACCTGCTCAGCCGCCCTCCTGCGGGGGGAGTGGGCGGGGTCACTGCTGAAGGAAGCCGGTGACATGCTAGAGAGGTCAAGTTCTAGAGAATCAGAATCTGCAGAAATTGGCCGAGAGGCACAAAAAGATTCCTTGAGACCATCCAGTCTTTGGTGGCTTTCAATGTGGTGCGTGCTCACATGGGTAGCGGGTGGGCAATGGACCCTAGGGTCTTCCCAAGGATTTCTAAGAATTCTCATACCCTCAATAGTCCCTACCTCCACATCTATGACAATTTCTTCTTAACGCGTGCATTTTACAGTAATTGCCATAATAATAACATTTATGCTCACCAGATTTGCAACAATCACTGATTACTAATGGAATTGCTGCTTTGTTCACTTGTGCTGTAAAGCATCAACAGAAAGTACCATGCCGTTGGAGTCCTTAGCTCTGTGAATGACAGCTACCATAGAATATTTGTAAACACATTAATTTCCTCCTTAGAAAAATGTGGGTTTGGGGTTTCACTTGATTTCAGACCCAGGCTCTTTGACGGAATTGTAGGTGGCGTAAAACATGGGAGATGTTGAGTACCACTGAAGAATTATAATCTGCTTACTTGTCACGTGAGCAGGATGGGGCTGCAGAGCCGGGGTGGGTCCTTGTCCCGTGAATGGCTAGCCCTTGGTGGGTGCTCAGTTACGTAGCTTACTCTGTAAGACGGAGCCTCGGCCTGCTGACCTTCAGGGCAGAATACCGTCTTTAACAAATCCTGCGGAGGAAAGGTCAGCTATCTCCGAGGGGCTGTGCACATGAGGGTTGGGGTCACGACACTGGCATGGGGCGTGGGACCCGGGCGCCCACTCCTGGGCTTGTGGGGCAGAGGCTTCATGCTCCTCTCTTTCTTGGCATCAGACTCCTTCAAGTTCCTAGAACAAGAGGATCATAACCTAGGTGGTTTAAACAACAAACTTTATTTCTTCTCAACTCCACATTCAAGGACATGACCTTGAAAGGACTGACAACACAAAAGCCTGCAGGTGCCACAAGTCAGCTCCCCACCCAGAGCTGGGTGTTGTCGGCTCACGGTGTTCCCGACTGGCCCTGGCTTAGCCATCCTGCTGTGCTGACCAGCACTCTCCTTCCCCTCTGTCACACCCACTGCCCAGCACCCTTGTTCCCCGGGGCTCACAGCTATTCCAACCCGGGGAATTGCTACTCTTGCTTACCAAGAGTCAATTGTGTCCTGAATCTGTTTGTGCAAACTCTATTTGTTATAGCAATTACAGAATTAGGTGAACACTGCAGTACTGATGGAATGTATGAGAGTCGCAGAGTTGTCACTGCCATGGAAATTAAGTCGAATGTCCAAAAAAAAGTCCCCCCAAAACAAAACAAAAAAAACCCCCCAAACTGCTTTCAAATTGAGTGCAGGCAAAGCATCTGTAAAATGTTGGGGAAGAGTATACAAATTGGGAAGGAGTCTGGGTTCCTGTTCCTTGGAAGTGTCTCTAGAGTTCTTGTCGCACTCCTAGTAAATAAAATGGCAATTCGGAACTCAGGGTCCAAGGAAGGGAGGCATATTTATGCATTTGAGAAGAACGTGTTATGAAGAACAAGGTAGTACTGTAGACCGTCCTCATACAGGAGACCCAGGCAGTGCGTGCCCATGTTTGCTGTTCCAGGGTCAACTCTGAGCTCTAGCATCTCAAGGCTGACTACCTTGTCGGCCTCATGCCCAGAACTTCTCTACATGTGCCCCATTCACT
Organism: Spilogale gracilis; assembly: GCA_004023965.1. Classification (NCBI taxonomy): domain Eukaryota; kingdom Metazoa; phylum Chordata; class Mammalia; order Carnivora; family Mephitidae; genus Spilogale; species Spilogale gracilis. The sequence continues at coordinate 14,738 of PITA01004047.1, forward strand.
TTTCCCTTCTGCCCCTTGCAGAGAACCCTCCTCCTGCCTCTGCTTCTGCAGCTTGCCCTGGAAGCCCTTGCCCACTGCCCTTTAATGTTGCACCCTCACTTCCAAATCCTTGTCTCGCTTTCCCCATAATGCTTGTCCTGTTCGTCTGGCTAGAGGTAACGTCACCATCTTTGACATTCTCAGGTGATTTTATCTGTGTTTCACTAATAACGTGGATCATTTCTTATGGAAAATCAGTTATTTATGCCATAAAATTGGGGATCTGGAGAGAAATCCAGAGATCTTGGTATTCACCACCGTAATTCTGGAGATGAGGAAACAGGATCAGAGTCCTGACATGGCTGTTTCAAGGTGGTCCAGGCAGTCAGTAATGACAGTGACATTGATTATGTGAATGGTCCCTCCCACCTAGAGGACAGTCTAAACTAGTCTCCACTCACCACGCTTGGCACATTTACTGAATTAAATCTTAGAGGCTCCCTTCATTAAATATGTTCAGATCTGAAAGAACCCTATATTCATTGGAAAGAATTTGGAAAACATAGAATGATATGAAAAAGGAAATAACTTGCTATTTGTCTTGTTATTCAGAGATATGAAATTTTAACATTGAGGATCATTTCCTTCAGATTGGGTTGAAAGCTAAAGGAATCAAAGAAACAGTATTATGCATAGAAAAATTGTTTGAGGGACGAAGTGCTTTCTGATTGAAAGAAGGGAAGCATTCTGAATGATATGTCTGATTCCCATCCAAACATCCATCTACTCAAGAAATAAGAATCTGGGGGTTGGGGACAGACCTGTGCTCGATGCTAGGGGCTCAGAAATGAATTACATATTGCAGGTGCCTGCCCTTGAATGTTCCAGAATCTAGTGGAGGAAACAGACATATAAACAGATAATCACAATGCAGGCTGACAATGGAGAGAGGAGCAATTTAAGGCAGTATGTAATTACACACAACATTACGTGACATGGATTTTACGGCCTATAATAGTGGGCTGTGGCAGTTTATAATTTCTGTTATCAAACTGAAAGCCACATAACAATGACCAGGGAAACTTCCTTTAAAGGTGATCCTTCATAAAGAAGAAATAATTGGAATTTCACAAACCAGTAATTACAAAAGCAGGAAAGGTTACTACGGTATATTTTATAACAGCAATCAAAAAAATTACAGGGGGACTTTGAAAATGTTCCATTAATTAACCCCGTTAAGGTACCGTCGGAGCTGAAAGGCAGAGCAGCTTAGAGCTCAGGCGTCCTGGAGGTGGAAGGGGCTTCCGGTTGGCAAGTCCGGGCCACCTGGCGGGGCGGGGCTTCCTGCCTCTGTCGCTGTACAGAGAGTCCCACCCGACCCTGACAGCCGGTTTTGCCGTTGGAGTAATCGTATGCTACGGCTTCCTGCTATAAAGAAGGCTATTTTGCATTATTGAACTCCTTTAAAATAGTCACAGGGCTTTGGCAATTGTTCCTCTTGTTTTGCTTTAACCTGTTGGGTCCGTTTTTCTTGAACTTGATGCCTTTCACCCTGTGGAATAGCCAGGGCCTGTTAGGGGCGGGTGGGCTCCAGGATTGGGGTGAATGAGGGCAGCAAACAGTAGTCAAAGCGGTGTACATGGGGGCCTGGTCTCATGCCGCCCAGGCTTCTGGGATCCAGGAGCATAATTGGTTGCCTTGTGTGTCCCTGAGGTGTCTGGAGTATGTCTCTGCTTCAGCAGAGGTGGCTTAGAGGAACCCCCACTTTGTACATGTCGATCTCTCTCTCCCCCTCCCCCTGCCCCTCTCTCTCTGAAGAACATTAGAGCTTGCTCCTGGGGGAAATGCAATTCTGCTCAACAAGATGACTGACCAGAGACCAACATTGCTCTGGCCTTCAAGGGGTCAAGTCACTTCCTCATTCTGTGCCTCGGTTTCCTCTTCTGTAAAATGGCAGGACTGGATAAGGGGAGATTTCTGGCTCTTCCCAGCTCTGCAAACCTGTGAAATCCCTCTGGGCTTGGACCTGTCTTGGAAGAGGTGCTCCAGGGCCCGGGGCGAGCCCCTCTCCTGCTTCCCCATCCCTAGGGGCGACTGCCATTCCCATTCATTGACCCTCATTTCAGGCCTCCTGTTGTTTTTCCACAATACTCCTTGGCTCGCACCATGAGTGCCCTCCGGCCTTTCTGGAGAAACATGACTATCTTCATCAAGTCATGATTCCTTTTCTCCAATATGCAGGAAGAGAACACTTTCCCTTCTTTTGGGGTAGATCGAGATAACGTGATTGAGTTCTGGCCACATGGAATTGCAGAGGAGTCAAGCATGTTCTGCTAGGCTTGCCTCGGGACAGCCTGTGCCGCCCTCAGCCCTCTCTCTGCCTCTTCTGTGGAGAACCTGGAGCCACGGGGCTGATTTGGCAGGATCCGGCCGCTCCCACCCAAAGGTAGAAAGATTGGGGGAAGCCCAAGGCATTGTCCAAATCAGGGAAAATCTCTGTTCTGCAAATTCTAGCCACTTCCCCTGAGCCAACACATGGAAGGCTCTGGACGGTGGGGGAAGGCGTGACTTGTAAGTTATCCACAAAAACAGTTTGGTGCTTCCTCAATAAATTCAACATAAACTTGTCACGTGACCCAGCAGTTCTGCAGCCAGATACATGCCTAAAAGAGTGGAAGACAGATATTCAAATAAAAGCCGGTACATGTTCAGAGTGGCCCTCTTCACACTCGCCAGAAAGATGGAAACAGCCCAAATATCCATCCATGAATGAATGGATATACAAAATGCGATTTGTCCACACGATGGAAGACTGTCCAGCCGTGAGAACGAACAAAATACTCAGACATGCTCCAGCATGGATGAACCTTGGAAATGTTATGGGAAGTGAAAGAAACCAGTCGCAGAGCCTCACATATTGTGTTATTCCATTAATATGAAATGCTAATCCATAGAGACAGAAAGCAAGTTAGTGGTTGCCAGGGGCAGAGGTGGGGGAAGTAATTGCTTCATGGGCACGAGGTTTCCATCTGAGTGATGAGAAAGTTCTGGAACCAGAAGCAGTGATGATTGTCCAGTCTTGTAGATGTTCTTGGTGCCACTGAATCGTACACTTTAAGATGATTAAAATAATGAGTTTATGCCTTGTGCATTCTGCCACAATGAAAAAAGAAAAAAAAAAGCTACGTACACACATTTTGAGCCAAGAAAGAGAGAAAAGAACCAAACCAACCCCAAACAACAGAACCGTAGTTGGAAGGCATGTCAAGGTACAAAGAAAGAATGCATACAGTCTTAAAGGTCAAGCGAGATGAACTGTCACCAAATGACGACAGGAGGCCACAGGTCGGCCCTTGGAGGGTCATGTTGGGCTTGAAGTGGATGCATTCCTTTAATGGGAAGGTCAAGAGCAGCCTGCTCTGTCCCAGTGTATTGGGGGGAGGGGAGACTCTGAAAGCATCCACCTGTACTGGCCACCATGATTTGAGGACGCTTGATGTCATGCTGAATATTCAGAGACAGGAAGTTAGCAAAGTGCTGTTCTCATGGTAATCATTCTAGACTAATCCTTAAAAGTGTTCTTCCAAGAAGCCCATGACTGTACCTCTCTGCAGTTTCATCGTCTCCTGCCTAAACCGGCACACCTCTCTGTCATCATCCTGCCCCCATGCATCTTCCACCACCTTCTTTCCTGTCCTGCCAGTGTCCTCTGGTTTCCTTCAGTCTGTCTGAGATGAGGTGTCACAGAGGAGGTGGGATCTAAGCTGGATCTTGGAGGATGAATAGAATGTCAATCAGTGGAGAGGAGAAAGGACCTTGTGAGCAGAGGGAAGCACGGTGTGAATGTGTGTGTGTTGTCTGTGTGTGGCTGGAGCCAAACGAGCCCGATGCAGTAGATCTGGCTGGAAAGCAGCGATGGGACATGGAGTGAAAAGCCTTGCTAGATCATATTGATGAATCAGTGCTATCCATCTCTATCTTCTGAGTGGGTTTACCAGCATATTCTAGAACATTCTAAGGGCATGCTTGAGGCTTAGCACCCAACTCAAGGAGAAACCAGGGAAATATGCCCTTTGGGGACACTTTGGCTCCAGCTGCACTCCAGTTGCACAACTGGCTGAAATATTGACTCACGTGGTGACCTTGGAGGTTACCGGGCCACTTTCTTCTAACCCTGCTGGAAGCATGCATGCCTGCCCACATAAGCCGTGTCTCTGAGCATGATATTGGGTTGGCTCTTGGGTTCTGACTTCTATTCTGGGCAGGAGCATGAGACTACTTACCACACTAGTTTCTCTTATGTGTTTAGGCTCCAGCTTTTTCCTAGGCCCCTGACAGATGACTGCAGGCAGGACACGGCACCCTAACCAGTCCTGCCCACAGTCTTCTCTCCCTGCCAACTGCTTTCCTTCCTCAGACTCTCCTGAACCTAAAGAGGCTCATCTCAGGTTCTTTATCAAACAAAAGAGCTGGATTGTCTCTGATGAGCCACCTGACCTTTGCAACATAGAGTTTAGAGGAAGGGATATACCCAGAGGGCAGCTTCTCATATCTGGCTTTTATTTTTATTTGTTTTTTTTTTTTAATTTAAGATTTTATTTATTTGACAGAGGGGACACAAGCAGGGGGAGTGGGAGAGGGAGAGGCAGGTTTCCTGCAGGGCAGAGAGCCCGATGCGTGGGCTCAATCCCGTGACTCCGGGATCATGACCTGAGCCGAAGGCAAACGCTTAACAAACTGAGCCACCCAGGTGCCCCTCATAGTTAGTCTTTAAATCAAAAGCTATTTCTTACCTCCTTATTGGACAACAGCTCTTGACTCTCTGATTGTCCCCAACAGGAGCCTAGACATGACACTCGAGATGAGAAGCATGAGAAATAGAATTAGGACCATTATGCCTTATACCTCTAACAGCCACCTGGCTTCTGTACACTCACTTGCTAGACCCAAAGAAAGTGGAAAAACACTAGCAGCCCTCCTATAGCCACCCTGTAACCACACGGCCTCTCCCTGCGCCTTCAGATCTGAGAACGAGAGATAATGGCCATCTGGCCCCAGGAATGTGGCTACGTGACCATTCCCAGAGCCCCCTACCCGACCATCTGGAGCCTTGTGGTTCTGGGGGGCCCAGGCCAATCTAAGGCAACCAGCAACTTAGGGAGAATGTCAACCAATCATGTGCTTGCAACTGTGGAAATTCCCCAACTTCTCTGTAACTTGTTTGTACTTACCTATAAAAGCTGCGCTAAAGGTATGCTCGGGGCCTCTTAGCGTCACCGGTAACCAGTGAGCAGAGGTCCGAGTTCGAACTCGCAATAAATGACCCTTGCTGTTTGGCTTTGACTCTGGACTCTGGTGGTCATCTTTGGGGGGTCTTGGAATTTGGGCATTTCACGAGAGGCTTTGTTCCTTCTCCTTACTGGGTTCATCTCAGTGGAAACATTCTGGGTTCTCTGCTACCCCAGAGTCCCACCCCAGGTCTCCCCCAAACACTCAGGGTGCACACACATGAGGGGCTCCTAAAGCCTGCATGGGTACGTGGATTATGGCTACGTCATTATCTTTTGGATGTTAATGAAAACATGACCTCAATTTACATTCACAGAATTTGGAGATCTAAACAAATCTGGGGGTGTGGAAGAAATCACCCCAGGACTGGACAGCTTCTGTATTATACATGTCAATTACATGAAGGCAACAATCCCAACCTATAGCCTAGGATCCTCCCAGTGTTGTTTTTCCCCTGTAAGGGCTCATCGCTGCAAGGGTGTGGTAAAACAGCTAGCCGTGCAGACCTGGAAAGCGCCCGCACTTGACATGTCAGAGAGAATCTTCTGCCTTTGATAATTCAAAGGGAATGTAGAGAAGGGAGAAATGAGTCCCTTCCCGATGGCAGCGAGAGGTACTTGCCAGGGTTCCTTTCTTCCTCCCTCCAGTAGGGATCAGTGCATCTTCCAAAGCTGAGATGTTGGCTCAGAGGTCTTCATAATTTGATCATGTAATTACCAGGAGAGAAGGGTCGGTGCTTTACGGTCATTCGCTTCGCGGGCATCCTTTCAATTACCATGTAGTGCTGGGTCATAATGGAAAATGGGCATGATGCCATTTGTTGGAGCAATCTTTAAAGATGAGACTTTCTGGGCTGGTTTCCTGATTAAATTTGTATGTGTGTGTGCGTGTGTGTGTGTGCAGTGTTGTCACACTATCCTTCCAGGCAGTCCCATTCCTCTTGATTCACCTCCTTTGGGAGTAAATGAACTTCAAAGGAAACCTAGATCTGATTTATGGTCAGACCAGGCCATTGGCTCTGGCTCTTTCTCCATCCAAACCCAGGTATTTTAGGGTGAGAGGGGCTTGCAGAACTCAGCAAATCTGGGTAAGGGTGCTTGGGCAGGGCCAGCCCCCACTGTGTGGCCTGGTGGGGTTCTGTCCCGCGGCTGGATCTGCAGGTTCCCTTCTTTCTCCCCAGCACACTGCGTGTGGCTCCTGTCGCTGGGAGCTCAGCAGAAGAAGGAAACATTCCAGGATGAGGGAGGTCTGATCTTCAGCTCCAGGGCTGCAGGCCCCGTGAGAGCTTCCCAATCGGCTCTGAGGCCCTTCATCGGGGCACATGGGGCTCCTGGGGGCTGCGGAGCAGAGGAGAGCAGCTACACTTCTAACCATTCAGCCGGTGCCTTTACTGCTGAGTGCACAATTTGGGGGTAGTTTTGCTTTGTTTTTAAGCCACTTGGTCCCTCCAATCGAGTATTGATTACTGAGTCCAGTGCTTTGGGTCACGGAAGAAGTAGCGTGCCATTGTTGCTTTGGTTGTGAACTTGTTCTCTCTCTTGGCCATGGCAGCAGCCCCCTGACTTCTCTCTGCTTCGGTCGTGTCCCCTCCAGGCCACACCTGTCACTGCTGTCTGCAGAGCTGCCGAGCTCCCCGACTCCAGGGGCCACTGATTGCCAGACCAATTTCACTAAAAAAATATCAATCTTCCCTTGTGACTCCTCCATCTGAAGTCCCTACAAAGGGCTCCTGAGTGTCTGCAAGACCCAACCTGAGAGTCTTGGCTTGTTATACAGAGCCCCCCAGACCTTAATAACACACCTCTCTGTCATCCGCTACCCTGCCCACTTCTTCGAGCTCTGTCCCTCAGTGGTCCCCACTGCTTTGCATCTTCCAGATACCAACAACCTGGAGTGTCCCCCCTTGCCCTGTACATTTGCCACTTTCTCTCTGTCCCTCAAGATGCTGTGTCAGCTCCTCCTCTCTTTACTGTCCTCCAAACCTTGTCCCTGGGCCCCATGCCCGGCATTGTCCTCTAAAACTCGTGTCCAAAACTAGACTGTGATCACATGCTTACAGTTAAGTTTTTACTAGACTGTGACATCCTTGTGGGACAAGACTGGGTCTCACCATCACGGGACCCTCCAGACCTAGCGGAGTCTATGACCCAGGGTTGGCACATAGTGAATGCCTGGGAGGGAATTGAGCTAAGTGTGCAATGGTCAGTGGCCTACAGGACCGCAGTGTCCACTTAGAGAGACATCACGCATGTGGGGACACCTCCCACACCTGGGGATGCATCACACACTTGGGGAGACATGGTCCTAGGACACTGGTATGCTATGTTGTGAGCTGTGGGCACTGAGGTTACCCAGAAAGGGAAGGGTGTAGAGGCATTCCAGGATTATCTCCTGTGAGTCCAAGATTTAAGGAGCCCCAGGGATCACTGATCTGTGTCCATCCCCCACAGAGGAAGAACTCGAAGTCCACAGAGAAAGAGAGCCTGCTGGAGGTCACTTTGAGAGTTGGCTGCAAAGCCAGAAATAATATCCAGGCTCCTTGATTCCCCAGTCCAGGGTTTATCAAGAAAAACTCATCAGGCTGGAAGCGGCAGGCATGTTGATGTTTTTCCTATAAATAATTTAGGGGGAAGTATATAAAACAAAACAAAATTTTGTTACTAATTATTGACACTATAGCTTCCACTTTGAGAGGGTCGCACATGATGTTTTCAATTAGATTGTCTTTATCTGCCTTCAGAAACCTTTATTTTTTTTTTCCTAAAGGACAGGATTGTAGTGTGTTATTAAGGTTAGCGGATCCACTTTCCACAGTGTGTGTCGGGGAAATACTGATCTATCAACGTACTCCCCGCAGCGAGCTGTGTGCTGAGTTCAGGGGAGACCAGCAGGAATTATTGTCTTGACATTCCAGTGGAAACACCCTCATGGGCTTCCAGAGTGGGGGTGTGTGCTCTGGGGCTCCCTGGATATCCATGACTGGAACAAGGCGGAATGGGGTTTGAGGGTGGTCGGTGGAAACTCTGATATGGGGAGAGGGTGGATTTCAGCTGGAGGCGCCAACAAAGGTTGTCTCTGAAAAGAAATTCCAAGGATCAGGACATCTTGGACTCATATGTCAGCCAAGAAAAGTGACACTGAGGATGTTGAATGTTTGCTACGTGATGGGTACTGTGCTCAGGGCTTGGTGTACCTTATCTCAATTCTCATGACAATCCTGCAGACTAAGTGTTATTATGATTGCTGGGGTTAGGCAGAGCTCTAAGAGGGTCTCCCAGGATCCATATCCCTAGTGTAGACACCCTGCATAATCCCCGGGACTGTGAATATGATGGATTGCATTTCCATGATTAGACATGTCATCTGGCACAGTAGGCTTTAAGAAAAGGAGATGATCAGGGTGGGATTGATTTAATTGCATGAGCACATTACACAGTAAAAAAAATAAAAGTCTGACTCTGGAGGTCAGAGATAGAAGTTTAGAGGTGCAGAGCAGGAGGGGAGGCAGTGTAAGGAAAGGGCTTTTGCTGGTTTGAAGATGGAGGACCCTTGTGGCAAGAATCTGAATAGGTTCTCCGGTGGCCAAGAGTGACCCGTGGCTGGGAACTGGGAGGAACATGGGACCCTCAGTCCCAGAGCTGCAAAAAACTGGGTTTACCGACCACATGCATGAGCCTGGCAGTGAACCTTGAGCTTGGGATGAGAATGCAGCCCCCAACCCCTTGATTTCGGCTTCGTTGAAGACCCCAAGGACCGAGTCTGGCCACACTGTGCCTGGACTTCCAACTACGGGCCTGTGAGCCGATTATAAGCGTGTGTTAATTTGTTCTGCAGGACAGAGAACAACTATATTCCCATTTTACAGATGAAGAACTGAGGCTAGAAAGATCTGATTGCCCAGCTAACAAAGCTGGAAGGTGGGGCCCCTGGGTGGCTCAGTTGGTTAAGCAACTGCCTTCGGCTCAGGTCATGATCCCGGAGACGCGGGACGAGTCCCATATCAGGCTCCCTGCTCGGCAGGAAGCCTGCTTCTCCCTCTCTCATTCCCCCTGCTTGTGTTCCCTCTCTGGCTGTGTTTCTCTCTGTCAAATAAATAAAATCTTTAAAAAAAAAACCAAAAAACAAAAACAAAGCTGGAAGGTGAAAAAGCACAGATAAACAGCCAATGAATGTTCATTATTATTTTAATCAGGGATCTTCCAGCAGCAGGTTTTTCAGAGAGTCTAATCCAGTCTTAGCTGGACTCTCTCTCCAGCTGCAACAGACCTCTCTCTCACCATCGCCTTTCTGCTTCTTCCAGGTGAGCCTGATTTCCAGGTGGGGTCTCCTCGCCCGCTGATGAGGATGTCCCGGAAGTTCTGGGCACTTAACTTCTTTACAGCTACAATCTGGGACTTTTCCACACATGTCGCTTCTATACCATGCCACGTCTGCTCTGTATTTGCAATGTTGGGTTTTGGACTCTGGTGCAGGAGTTAACATTTATTCCCTCTCAACTGCATCATGTTATGATTTATTCGTATTTCCAGCCTCTTCAGACTTTTCTAGTTCCTGTCCATCGAGATCATTCTGGATCTCTCCTCCTCACAGTGTCGGCAATCGTAGATGCAAATTTTACCCATGCAACAGTTCACTAATTCAAACACTAAATGCTTTAAAGCTTTATGGCTAAGTCACAGGAAAGCTTCTTCTTGCCCAAATCATTAACAATACAATTATGAGAGCCATTGTCCAAAGGTTTCCTCCAATCAAGGCTCTTTGCTACAGCATTTCCGTCATTAGCTGGTTTGGTAAAGTAGTTAAAAGGGAAATGCAGAGAATCCAACATGATCCATTTTTAAAGAGTCTCCTCTTGCTCCTAAGGATTGTTGCTTGCTTTTTCTAAAAAGTTCAATTCAATTTAATTAACATATCCTGTATTCTTAGTTTCAGGGGTAGAATTCAGTAATTTGTCAGTTGCATGCAATTCCCAGGGTTCATTCTATCCTGTGCCCTCCTTCATGTCCAAAACCCAGTTACCCCGTCCCCCACCTACCTCCCCTCCAGCAACCCTCAGCGTGTTTCCTATAGCTAAGAATCTCTTCCCATTTGCCTCCCTCTCTGTTTTCCTCTTATTTTAAAAATTTTTTCTTCCTTTCAAAATTGTTCATCAATTTTGCTTGCTTTCTAAGTTCCCACAGAGCTGGGGTTTTTTGTTTTTTGTTTTGTTTTGTTTTTGTTTGTTTGTTTAGCATTCTTTCAGGTCCATTTTAAGCTTGATTTTCTTTCTTACAGCCGGATCAGTCTGCTTTGTGAAATGAGGATTGCACGGACCCATCTGCAGGCTCCTGAGGCTTCACCTGTCATGGCTGCCGTTAGTAATTCTGGTAGGTAATATGTATGTGGCCATTGCCACGTGCTTCACACTGGCTTAAGTCTTTCCAATGTACCACTTTATTCGATCCTTCCTCAGTGTCCTTCTCTTAGAAAAGGACACATTTTCTGAGGATGTTTGAACATTAGAAAACTCAAGTACCATTCCTAGTGATTAAGTAACATGCTCATTTCCATGAATGAGCAAAGGCTCAAAGGTTCAAATGTTGTGGAGGCCTGGTAGGTTCAAAACTAGTGAGGTTGTTTAGATTTTGCAAGGTGTCCTTGGTTGCCTCGAAAATAACATTTCAACAGTGTTTGGATGGAAGGCCTATTATTATTGGCAAGTAGATAGAAAGAAAGTAGATAGAAAAGGGAAGTAGATAGAAGTAGATAGGAAGTAGATAGAAAAGGCAAAGAAATAGACAACACATCCCAAGTATTTTTTTAATGAATGAAGAAGGTGATTGACTAAGAACCTGGAATGGGGAGAGTCAAGAGAAAGGTGATTTTTCCAAAGTCCACATGAGATAATGTATATGTAAGCCTCTTTTACCATGCCTGGCACAAGTAGTCTTAGTTAATGCCTTGAAAGTGGAAGAATTGATCATACTTGAAAGTAGAAAGATCTGAAAGGAAGGGTCCTGTTGACTTCTCTAATGCTAAAATGTTCTCAGAAAATATATCCTTTTCAAGATGTTGAAAAAGGAAATACCTGAGAAAGAATAGAAAAAAATCGGATAGGATGAATAGGGTATAGGTAGAGAAGGCAATTTTAAGGAATGCAGAAAATTCTCTGAACCCTTAGACTATGAAAGTGGGGAAGCTGTAATATTAATTCCCCTAGGACCACAGGTGGAACATCAAGACTGTTCTGGATGAACGGGGTGAATGGCAAGTCAGTGGTCGGGTTCCTTTTGTTGGATATGTCCTCCTTTCCAAGGGGTCTCTTCAGAGAGAAGGACTTTTAGGAGGGAAGGAATGTGGAAGAGGAATTTTGGATAGTAAGTCAAGAAGATGAAGAGGAGAAGAGTGATGGTCAATTCTGTGTGTCAAGTTGGTTGGGCCAAGGGATGCCCAGATACTGGTAAAACATTTCTGGGTGTGTCCGTGAGGGTGTTTCAGGAGGATTAGCATTTCAGTTGCTAGACTGGGTGAGAAGTCACCCTCACTCAGCACAGGTGGGCATCACCCAATTCATGGAGGACCTGAATAGAAAAGGCAGAGGAAGGACGAATGTGCTGTCTGCTTGAGCTGCCACACCTATCTTCTGCCCTTGGACATTAGTGCTCCTGATTCACAGGCTTTGAACTTGGACTGGGTCTTGTACCATTGGCTACCTTGGTTCTCAGGCCTTTGGGTTTGGACCAGGACCACACCGCCAGTCTTCCTGGGCCTCCAGCTTTTGGACAGCAGATGGGACATCTCAGCCTCTATGATTCCGTTAGCCAATTGCTTATGATATTTCTCTTTCAGTATAACTATACCCTATTGGTTTTGTGTCTATAGAGAACCCTGATCCATGTATTAGAGATTAGCACCCCCTTCCTACCCATTGCATTGCTCTACAGTGTGTGCACAGGATGGTTGGGGGGAGGGGGCTGGTGAGATGAATACCCAACTGCTGTTCATCTTGAATGGGGCAGGAGTTCTGGTACGGTTGGCCATAGTGTCTAGCAAATGAATTGGATGAGGGTCCCAGGACAGGTAGGGGTTGGAGGGCGAAGAGATGGCTGAGTTGGAGACTGACTCAAAGATCATATCATCATTTGTCTCTGTTTTTTCTAGAAGTAGTGTTACTGGATGACACTCTGTAATGCTTTGTAGACAATAAAACTTCAATTAACCAATTGCTCTGGGGAATGGCAGTGCTGTGGTTAATTGAATTATCTGATTAACTGAGAGTTAATTAAGCAGAAACCCTTTGTAGTTCTAAGTCATGCTACACGTATTTCAGCCTATCTAAGTTCTCTGTCGTACCAGGGTTGGGAGAGGGAAGGAGTCAACAGAGAAGGGAAATGAATCCGTTTTTATGGAAGGTCTATTATATGATCGGTCATTTCTATACATGCTGTTACCTGCTTTAATCCTTGTAACTATAGAATGAAGCCAACACGACTATCCCATTTGATACATAACTGAGTTGGGAAATATCTCAACTGTTGCGGTATATTACTCTCCTGCTTGATAACATGGATGAGTCTCAGAGTGATCTGAGAATATCAGTGGGACATGAAGGGGAGAACCAGGTCAAGGGGAGGTCTTAGAATATGTCAGCCCCTCATGTAAAGCCCCGTCCTGATCCCAGCGAGCTGTGAGACCGTGACTGGACTGAGCTGAGGGGTAGCGTATCGAGGTAATTACATGCACGCAGTCTGAGTAAACCAAACTGGATTCAAGTTCTTCCTCCTCCTGTAGCTGGGCTGTGTGCCCCCCAGCCAACCAGTTTTCCTCTTTGTGTCTCAACTTCTTCATCTGCAAAATATATCACCATCTGCCTTGAAGAATTGCCCGGGCAGGGAGGGATGGGCGCAGAGGTGGGTCCCACGTGAACTGTAGCTGTGATGACTGTCATCAGCATGGTCCAGGGTCATGGTCCTGTTAGAGGAGCAGAGGTGGGCGATGTGAAAGATACACCAAAGAGACCTCCATTTTAGGGTGGTCCCCAATTTTCCCTTTAGTGAAATCTCTGATGCTAATCTTTCCCCCCCAATTCTTTCTTTTCTCCTCCTCAAAGTGTAACGTGAAAAACTTGTTCTGGGGGTGGGGTGCGTGTTTGCTAGTTTGGGTTCTACTGCTCTTGAATCTCCGATGGAAGAGAGGAAAACCCCGTCGGACCCACAGGCATTGTTACCCACTAAATCAAGCGTTAGTTTGGCGAAGTCACCAGCTTTTCTGCTGCCATCGTATTTTTAGCGAATGGAAAGAACAGTTCTTTTTGCTCAGAATGCTAGATTTATATCGCTTTCACTTAGCAAGTGAATAATTGATAAGTTGGGGCATATTAACATTGAACAAAAGAGCCCAGTGGTACAAGGGTCCTGGGAAGCCTGCCTAAATCAATATACACTCATGAATTTTGAGCGCAAAAGGTTGAGCCGAGAAAGAACACAGATTTAGACCCCCATTAATATTTGAAACACACTCTGCTCTTGAGAGGCTTGCGAGAGCCCAAATGTTAACTGAAGGGGCTTCAGAGAAATGGCTCCTAAACAAATTTGAAAGTAGGAGATTTTTCCCTCCAAAGGTTTCACGAGAAAAATCAATCATCTTTGTTATTTCTGCTGTCAGAAGGCATCTATTAAAAATCTAATTAGAGTATTTTTACCAATTAAACATACCGAGGTAGCACTTGTCTGACTCAGTGTTGTAATTGCTAGAAAAGCAGATGCCTCATACTCCATTATCAACCCAGATATGGTCAAATGTTCCAGCCACTCAGTGCAGGCTCCGTCCTCCCCACCCAGGAGCCAGCCTTAAAATTTGATTAATCTAAACATTTTGTAAGGTGTCAGAAGAGGTTTCTTGCCTGATGCCTCACAGGCACCCAAAGTGCCAGTCCAACGGAGGCCAAAATAACATCATCAGTCACAATTTGCTTTTGAAATGCCTCCTGCTAGGCCCCCAATTTGAGCTATCCAAGCTGGAAATTTTAAACCAAGGGGGAAAGCGCCTCGAATTTTAATGATTCATTGAACCCGGGCATCCTGCTAGAAAATCATCTGCAGTTTCTGTTACCAGCATGCTGCTCTGATCGCCAAAGCTGTGTTCCCACTGACGTTCTAATGACATCGTTAAGCAAACAGTTCTCTGTAGGTAAAGGGCTCACCTTTCAGTAATCATGAAATGGAATCTCACAATTGGAAGTGGCCAAAGTCAGCAGTTCATCTAACCCCCAGCTTCTCCTTTCCTGCAGAAAATCACGATTCTGGCAGCCATACTCAAGGCTTGGCTTGCATACCCCTGGTGCTGGTGGGCTCACCACCTCATGAGGCAGCCCATCCCATCCCAAGACCCTTCTGACCTTTGGAAGGCTTCTTATATCTGGCTATATATAACCCGCCTCCCTGTAACTTCAGTCCAAGAAGATCAGTCCTAAACCTCACAGATGCAGCTTTTCTGAACACGGTTTGACACGTAATTAGATTGCCAATACCGCGCTTCTCCCACAAAGCAGTTAATTTGGAGAATAATTCAGAGCATGTGCTCATTACCGGGTCTTAGAGGCTACAAGAAAAATTTGGCCCCTGCACAGTACAGATGGTATTTGTTGTTTTTCCTGGAATTCTCATGCTGTATATCTTAATTAATGAATTAATGAAATTTTTCAGTCGAGTGGTCCTCAGGAGCGCTTATTTTTGAAAGCTCTCCTTCTGCCCATACACGTGGTTTCTTTGTTTTCCCTCCAATACTCTAATTAACAAGCAAGAGAAGGTCAAAGCTAGCTCTTAGACTTGCTGGAAAGGACTGAGATTCCTGATGGGAAGTCACACTTAAAGATAAAAAAACACCTGCCCGCAAATTCCATAAGGGTTTTTAACAAGGGCCAGGAACATTCGCTCTGCAGTATGAGTTGCCCGTCATGAGAACAATCACCCTAGCCTGGGCCCCTCTAGTCCTCCTTGTAAGTAACCATCTGTTATTCTTAATAGGGGGAAAGAGAGAAGTTGCCCCACTAAAAGGAACACAGCCTATTAAGTCAAGCGAATGAGAGGTTTATTCATGGCTCTACCAGTTTCTACCCCAATTCTTAGAAGTCTGTTAAAGCCTTATAGGGCGCCTGGGTGGCTCAGTTGGTTAAGCAATTGCCTTCGGCTCAGGTCATGATCCTGGAGACCCAGGATCGAGGCCCACATCGGGTTCCCTGCTTGGCGGGAAGCCTGCTTCTCCCTCTCTCACTCCCCCTGCTTGTGTTCCCTCTCTAGCTGTGTTTCTCTCTGTCAAATAAATAAAATCTTTTTTAAAAAAGCCTTATAAAGCCCACTTTCCTCTACTGTACCCTCAGGATAGGAATTCCTAGCTCACAGAGTTATTATAAAGTGAGATCATCAAATGACTTAGCGTGGTGTATCAGTAAGCAATTGCTATGTAACAAAGTATCCCAAACTCAGGAGCTTTAAAAAAAGGCAGAAAAAAAAAAAAAAAAAAAGGATGGCTCACAAGTCAAGGCATGAGCTGAGAATTCTGCTCTTTGGACCAGGCGTGGCCAGTCTTGCCCGGGTTGGCTCATGGGTCTGTGTTGAACTGGTGAGTGGGCTGTGGGTTGGCCGTCTCAGATCACCTCATTGACATGTCTGGCAGGTGGCTGGCAGATGGCTGGAGTTTCTGGATACTTCTCAGCCCCCAGCAAGCTAGCTTGGACTTGTTCACATGGCAGGCACCCCAGAAAAGCAGGAGAGGCATGCCTGGCTTTGGCAACTGGCTTCACGTCCCTTCTACCACATTCTGTTGGCCAAAGCAAGTCATTCATGAGGTGGAGGAATAGATTCCACCTCTTACAGGAGAAGTGCAAAATCGCGTTGCAAAGAGCAGCTGTGATTGCAACCAGTCTGCCTCCCATGGTATCTGGTGGAAGGAGCCCAAAAATGGTGGCTGGTAGAGACATTTCATAGACAGCCAATCGCCAGGATTAATCTTGTCTGCAGCCTTTTAGTGGAAGCAATTCAAAGCTGTCCATTAGGAACCTTGTATCTTAGCCATTGTATTGTTAGCACTCGCCAGATCTCGTGGTTGTACTTTTGCTAGACTCTCTGTGAATGGGCAGGGGGAAATATGGATCAAGCCACTCAAGGTGGAAGCTGGACAAGTTTCTAGGTCACCCTGAGTGCAGGATGGAGAGAGCTCCTGGTCAGTCCTGTTTTGGCTCTTGCAAAAATGAAATCCTGGCGCTCTTGACCTGGGAAGAGCCCACTCTCACGGCCATTGTCATCTCCATCCAGCAAGGGCAAGGGCAAGCATGGCTCAGTCTTAGGTGTCTTACACGAGTTCTTCTCTTGGCTGGGGGTTTCTTTACTATTGCCCCCGTTTTCCTATTTCCAAAATGGAGGCTTTGAAAGTCAGAGTGATTTACACATGGTAGAGCCGAGGTTGAACTCAGGGAAATGCCTCTTGAAAGTCTGGCCTTGTTCTTTCACACCTCACCACCCCTGAGCCAGTGGCCATGGGAACACATAAATAAGGAAGAGGAGTAATTTTGGGGAATGCCTGCCATGAGTCGGGCACAGGCCTGAGCCCCTCACTTCGGTATCACTTTTCATACTGATGGCCTTGTTACATTTAACCCTCTTTTACCGATGAGGACACACAGGTTCAGAGACGTTATGTAGCTTGCCCAAGGTTGCACAGGCAGGAAGCAACAGAACGAAGATAAAAGAATCTGATTCCTCAACACCAGTAAATCGCAAGGCCATCTTTGAGCAACAAACAGAAGAGGAGGCTCTCTTCCAAGGAACCCCTCATCCATTAGAACATAGGCTGACCCGTCTCTCAGGGAAGAGCTCCCAGAGCAGCGTAATATTCCCCGGGAAGTGGCAGGGGCTCTGAGATGTGGGAATTGGCTGCCGTCGCAGGGGGCTCCGGGTCCATCTGGGCTGATGCCAGTTACCCCGGAATCGGACAGACGGGATGTGACAAGTTACCCCTGTCTTTAATCCAGGAGGCCTCAGAATGCAAGCCCCAAAGACAAACTAAATCAGCCTGCAAGATTGTTCTCAGCTTTGCAACAGCTTCCCAATAGTCTTGGTTTTGCAGGGCTTGTCAGTGCTCCGGGCAGAGGCTGGGTGTGGGGGCTGGGCAGGCACACCAGGGGCTCAGCGGGAGCTGTCGAGGGAAGAACGGATGCGTTCTGTGGGTTGGGTCATGTAGAAGGGACGCAAGACCTCCTGCCTCCAGAGGCCTAGCAGCTTCATCACAGAGCCCACCTCCTCTCCACAAGCCCCTTCTACCTCCCATGGAGTCTCCAGGTGGTCACCCCGCCCACTCAGCCCCCTCTGTGGCAGCCACTGGGCTTCTCAGCCCATCTCCCCTGAGCCCTGGGCACCCTGGCACCTACACTTTGTCTGTTCAGGTGCCCGATGCCGCTCTACGAATCCCAAACTCAAGCCGGGGACGTGGTCTCATCCTAGTCCCCAGGGCCATGCCACTGAGACTAGACCTCTGGCTGGAGTGTGCTTCTCAGCTGGTTCTGGGAATCTAGGGAGCACCCCAAAGTGCTGGACCAAGGATTCTGTCCTTTTCCTCTGCTTTTGGAGCCTTTTGGAGCTCACTCCTCCCCTGCCCCTGAGCTCCTAGGGCCCCCTGCCGTACTTCAGATCCTCATCCCTGCCTGTGTCACTGATCCCACATTTAATTGTCTGCCCCTCCTGCTGGGCTGTGTAGCCCAGGGTCCAGGGCTTGGGCTGCTGTGCATGCCTGGTCATCAGCTTTGGGTCCAAACCCCAGTGAATGGGATAGAATAGAACCTCCTCCCCCAGAGACACCCCTAGCCCTCAACAGTGTTTAGTTTCCCTGTGGGATCCCTCACTGTGCACTCACCTCCATTACTCATAGCTAAGATGACATTGCAAGAGGCTCTGGGAGAAAGACATCATGAGACCCCAACAGCAATAGGACTTTGCATGGGGCAGTTGGGAAGGGCTTCATGGAGAGGGGAGCTTGGGGCAGAACCGGTGTGGGGCAGGGGCTTTGTGGGAAGCGTCAGGGAAGGGCCCTTGGTGGGCAACAGTGAGGGAGGAGCTTGCCTCTAATGGGAGAGCAGCCTGTGTGGGAGTGTGTGCGTGTGAGTGTGCATGTGAGTGTGTGTGCATGCCCATCGCCTCTGTGCGTGACTGCACGTGTACGTGTGTGCTCACAAGCCTGTGGGACGGCGTGCGTGTTTGTGCACCCACGAGCGTGCGACCGTGTGGACCTGTGTGCCCGTGCTCAGTGTGAGTGTGCATGCGTGTATGTGCGCGTGGGTGAGTGTGCGACTGTGCGCGTGCGCAGTGCGTGGAGGTGACTGTGTGCACGTGTGCGGCAGGTTCAGGGTTGGGGAGTCAGGTTGCTAGGCAGCCTGCTGCCAGTTTTCTGAGTGCCAGTTTGAGCTGCCTTGAGTGGCAGCAAGGAGCCTCAGGAGAAGCTAAGTGAACAGCTGCCCCCCTCCGTGCATCGGCTCCAGGCTGGCTGTGCGTGGTCATCCACAGCGGGGCTGCCTCGGGGTGCAGGGCTCGGGCATAAAGCCTTTGAGTTCAGCTCCTCTGTCCTGACTCCACCAACCAGACTGGACAGCTCAGCTCTGAGTTGCCTTTCGGATCTGTGGCTTCCTCTCTGTGCCTGTCCCGGCCATAGGTCTATGGGTGTGGAGCCCCCGATGCCCCAGTCTACCCTCCTCTCTGCTCTCGGCTATCGGGCTGGCTATTCTCAATGCATCACTCCTGATACAGACCTTTCAAGGTCAAAGGAGTGTCCGCAATCCTGCGAGTGGTATTTGCTTTCTCCTCTCCTGGCATTCCGAGCCTCCCTACCCTGTTCGCTCCTGTGCCTGGCCAGCCCCAGCCACCCCCTTCCCTGACGCCCACTTCATATCTCTGCAACTTGGTTCCTCTTTTCTGCTTGAAATGTCCTTTCTTGCTTCCTGAAATCCTATTCCTGGCTCAAAAATCACTTTCCCTCTGTTGCTTTTCCCACTTTGGAGGGCAGAATAGTTTGTCTTTCTGGGGGTGTTGTCATCAGTCCCTGGCTCGTCTGGTCAGCATAGACCTTTCTCCCTGTGCTTTGAGTGGAACTACCTGGTCCAAACTTTGCCTGGCAGACTCTTGGCTCCCCAGGATCAGGGGCCCTGCCTGATGCTTCCACAGTGCCTGGTGTGGAACGATGGCTAGCTGTGCCCGGCTGGTGTCGGCAGGAAGGAGGGACCCGCTGGCCGGGCAGGACCTCCTGGGTCTTATGTTCCAATGCTGGATTTGCTTCACTCCAATTCTTTCCCCAGTCCTGAAGGGCTGCTTGGGACTTGCAAATCTAGCTTTCTGACTTCTCACTAACCACAAGCAGTTTCCCTGGGGTTGGGGGGAGGGTGTCTTTTTCCTGGTTGAAAGGGTCTCTCTGAAGCCTATTAAATTTCGAGAGCACAGCATCCTTCCAGCTGGGGTTGTTGGAGTGTGGTGGGCCCTCCGCAGATGCCAGGACTCGGGAAACCACACACTGGGACAGCCTCAAGGGATAGGAGCTTTTGGAACCAAGACCCAGGGCAGTGTGAGGTGCTGGGTGAGGCTCACGGGCAGAGACACCTGCACCGATTGCTGTGGGGACGTGGCAGCGGCCTGTTTTCTTATCTCTAGGACGCTGTAAACACGGTGTCCACCTCTAGGGGTCACATAGGACTGAATAAGGTATGTGTGTAATGCGTTCAGTGTATGAAACAGATAAGCCCTTAAAGTTCAGTTATAATTATGAGTCTTGTTCTTGCTTTTCACTGTGGCATTGGTTCACAGCATTTCAGAGCTGGACCTAGGTCAGATCCCTACATCTACAGTGAAGGAAATCCACATTTGCGGAAGGGGAGAGTTGTATAAGATCACAAAGACAGTGAGGGAGAACTCAGGCTTGCAGGGGTCCAGACCAGAGTTGTTGTATTTTTCTTTTCCTCATACACACTATTGGCATTTTGGACAGAAGGTGTTCAGATGGTGGGGGTTGTACCACCATGGGGGGAAAACGTCAGCTGAGTGTCTTCCTGAATTTTCACCCCCCGGGGGCTTCATGGTCACTGCTGCTGTCTGTGCACCCAAGACGCCCTCACTCTCAAGCCGTAAGAGGAGAGTCTGGACCCTAGGGATTCTCTCTGCTCTGTTCCACATCTTTGGTCTCCCTGCGTGAGAGGCACCAAATGATTAATTGTGTTCAGGGAATTTTTTTAAAAAGATTTTATTTATTTGACAGAGAGAAACACAGCCAGAGAGGGAACATAAGCAGGGGGAGTGAGAGAGGGAGAAGCAGGCTTCTCGCTGAGCAGGGAGCCTGATGCAGGGCTCAATCCTGGGTCTCCGGGATCATGACCTGAGCCAAAGGCAGTCGCTCAACCAACTGAGCCATCCAGGAGCCCCTGTGTTCAGGGAATTTTAAGCAAACTAGGATCTCTTATAACGGCAGGAACTAGGAGCTCAGACATGGTTAAGTGTCTTGTTCAAAGTCACACAGCCATTGGATAAGGAATCCTGCTCCTCATACTGGGGTCTCCCCTCCCCACCTCTTTTCCTCACTACCCCTCTGAGTCTGGCACATGCCCCCAGGCTGGAGTGACCCTTGCAGGACCCTGGTCCTTGGGCAGAGGTCAGATCTGGCCCCATCGGCAATATGAGGGCTTGGTCTTTGGTGGCAGGTTTGAGTTCCTTCTCAAGAGCTGGGACAGGCACTGCTAGATATGATGCCAGACAAGTGGGCCGAGTTTCAGTAGGTCATAGCCTCAGTGGTAAGTCAGAGTTTTAAACAGAAATGGAACCCAGGGGCCAGTGGTGACTCCATGCTAATGGACTCCATGCTTCACTGGGATGGACTTTGGGGTAGGGGGGCATGTGGGTTATGACCATGGCAATTGCCAAAGTTGTGGTAGGAAAGGCAGGATGTGACAATGTTGTCTATGGCTTCAGGCACAAGCTATTTCCAAGCCATAGATGTCTGGACTGGAGTGTTGGAGGGGATTCCAGGTGTATGTGGCCTCATCTTAGACCCTATTTGTGGGTGCTATTGGAAAACAGTTACCTGCTTTGCCACTGAACATCTCCTGGGCCTGGAGCTGGCACCATGGCTGCCATTCTCTTATGGGCCCTTAGAGAGGAATCTGGCGACAGTCAGGGATAGGCTCCAGGCTCAGTCACTATTCTTGGGGGTGGTTCCTATCATTGAACTCTGCTTCATTTTGTAGGGATGTCTGGCCTTCTCAACTCAGCCACAAAGAGTATCAGTGTTCCCCAGTGCTCTCCTGGGAGGGAAGTTGGGCGAGCATTCATTCCCATTTTATAGATGAGGAAAAGAGGAAGTAGAGAAATTATACAGCTGGCCTTTGGCCAACAAGGGACAAGAACTAAATGTCCTGATTCCCAGTCAAGAGCATCGGCAACTACACAACTTTCTCTTCCACTGAGAAGTCCCCCAGTGTTGCCCTGTTTCAATGTGTTCATAGAGTCAAAATATTCTTTGGGGTCTCAGCTCTTCATGATGGTCTACACATTT
Source organism: Spilogale gracilis (assembly GCA_004023965.1). Taxonomy (NCBI): domain Eukaryota; kingdom Metazoa; phylum Chordata; class Mammalia; order Carnivora; family Mephitidae; genus Spilogale; species Spilogale gracilis. The sequence goes on from PITA01004047.1 coordinate 36,563, forward strand.
CTTCTTCCCAAGCAAACTCTCCAGCCTTACAGCATACACAAACGAGCCATGAGTCTCATGTTCTCCAGACTCTTCGCCTTCAGCGCTTTGCATGTTCCCTTTCCTCTGTGTGTGGGGCCTTTATATCCTTTATCTGGCTTACTCCTGTTCTTCCTCCAGGCCTTGGCCAGATTCAGCGTTCCCTCCTGGAATCTGTGTGTCCCTCAATTGCTGAAGCTGTTGAGGTAGGTGCCCTCCTGAGGCAGGTGCACTCCCTCTGTGGGAGTGAGAGCTAATGGCCCAGAGCAAGATTGGGGGTGGGGCTAGAAATGGGAGAAGCAGGGAAGACCCCAGGAGACTATGCCAGCCCTTTGCACTTGAATAGGACATACCATGGGATGGAGGCAGAAAGGAGGAGTTGCCCCTTCCTTCTCAGCAGCTGGGGGAGTCAGGGGTGGGCACACCAAGGACGGGGTGTTATAGACCAGTTCTCCAACTTCAGCACCCTAGTGAACTCCCAGTCTCTGCTGGACATAGTCAGGCGCCCTCAAGTAGTGCCTTTAAAAGGCTTTGTGCACTTTAAAGTGGTGGTTTATCTAATTTTAACAAAGTTGGAGCTGCAATTAGATCTGTCCAGATAATTAACTCCAATTTACCAGTTTACAACTAGTAATTAATTACTAAAGTCTCTCCAGTGAGCCTTGGGAAGGAAAGTTCCTCCAAGAATGGAGCTTTGTTCTGAAGGCTTAGAGACACGGCCACCTTCGGGACCTTGTTCTCCCTGTGACCCACTCTGGCTCAGGCTCATGCCCAGGTTGCTGGTGACTTCGGGCAAATTCTTCAAACTGCCCAGCTCGTGGTTTTCTTTCCTGGGAAAGAGGAGCAGTTCTTGCCTCACTGAGTCCCTAAGAACCAATGATCAGGAGAAACAAGATTCATGGGTTGGGATGCACCCCTCCCCCCCTTCTCCTCTTCTAGGCTGCCTCATGTTCTAGGCGGCAGTCAAAAAGCATTCTCCTTCTTCACCGTTGAGCACCTCCTGGGCCTGGAACTGGTGCTGTGGTCATCATTTTCATATGAGGTCTCGGAGAGGAATCTAGAAAGTGTCAGGGCCAGGCTCTGAACTCAGTCATTTCCGGGTGTTGCTGCTTTGTTTTGTGGATATTTCGATTTCTCAACTCAGCCGTGGTGAAGTGTCAACTTTCCCTAAACCTACAACTCAAAGATACTGCAGTTTTCCCAGAACTCTACTTTTAGTTGCAGTTTTGCTTCACACATAAGAATTTTTGGTTTTCCTATGATCTAGAGCAGTAGATCTCCCCCTTGAAAGCATATTAAGATCAGATTTCCCACCATGAATGTTGAAAGCAATACTGATTGCCACATATGGGAATGGACAAGGTTGGTCTTTTCAAAAAGTGGGTCAGTTAGGTGTCTCAGAAACATGAACCTTGACCCTTGCCTCAAACAATATCCCCAAATCCATTCTTGGTGGATCATAGAGTTAAATATAAAAGGAGAAACACATCACTTATGGGAGGTAACACAAGAGTATCTCTGCGGCTTTGGGGTAGGCAAATTATGCAAGTCTCAAAAAACACTTACCACAAAGAAATGGATGTATGCATTCGGATTCACTAAAATTAAGAGGTTCTGGTCATCAAGAGAAATGAATTGAGGCAAACCAGAGAGTGAGGGAAGTCATATGCTATAAATGCATCCCAAAAGATTCATACAACAAATATTTATTGAATGACAAATCTATTCAGAGACTCTTGTACCCCAATTTTTAAAAAAGATTTTATTTATTTATTTGAGAGAGGGTGTGCACAGGAGTGGGGTGAGGGGCAGAGGCAGAGGGAGAAGCAGACTCCCGATGAGCAAGGAGCCCAATGTGGAGCTTGATCCCAGGACCGCAAGATCATGACCTGAACTGAAGGCAGACACTTAATCCACTGAGCCACCCAGGCATCCCTGGCACCCCAATTTAAAAGTCGGGCAAAAGAGACATTTCACAAGAGAATATTCAAATGCCACGTGTTCTCCATCGTGTCATCGGAGAAATGCAAATTGTTCTCAAAATATGGCGCCTCTCTACACCAACATTCTAAGACTGTGAGGATGTGGAGTGGCTAGATTGTTGTGCACTGTTTGTGGGAAGGGAATTGTTTTAATTCCTTTGGAAAATGGGCATTTCCTCCTGAAGATGACCCTACATAGATTCTATGGCCCCAGCAATTATAGTCCTGGTTCTACCCATCCAGGAAATCTGCATCTACAAAGGCACAGAGCGACATGTACAGTAAATTTCATTGCAACATTATTCATAATGAAGAAAATCGACCGTGTGATTCCATTTCTACAGTTTGACAGCAGCCAGTTTTGTGGCAACAGAAGTCCACATATTGGTTACCTGTGGGGTGGGGATCAGGGCTAAGTAAATTATAGGACGCAAGCTTTTGGAAGGCTTGGGTTGTTCTAGATCTTCTATTAGTTCCACTGGTAAGTTCACTTTCCAAAACATTTTATGGTGCTGTACGCTGAAGATTTGTGTCATTTATTGAATCTTGCTATTCTTTGTGTGGAAGTTTTTACTTCCCTTGGACCTCACCCTGCACTGCATGAGAATATAGGACTGTCCTGGTGATGCGTACATGCAGCCTTGAGAATCCCTACTCTAGATCAAGAACCAACGTACACCACGTAGTCATGACTCATGATTTCACTCCGGGTGCCTTTGGTGTGGGAGTCTAGCCCAGGTTAGACCTCTGAAGGTACGTGGACACTCCAATCCATGCTTGGGAAATCCAGGCTTTGTTCTGGTGGCCATTTAATGTGGTTCTATCACTAGCGCCCATCTTCCTGGTTCACCATTCATACAGTGGCTGAAGGGCTCTCGGTCATTCTGAATGTCTTGCCTGCGGTCATCCAGCTGAGAAACTGAAGAGCTAGGATTTGAACCTGGGTTCCTGACTGTTTCGATCCAGGAGATGATAGCCCCAAAGCTTATGCAGAGGAAGACGTGAAAAATATTTGAGTAGGTAATTTATAGGAGGGGAGCAGTGGATGAGAAGTGAATAATACTTGCCTTTCTAACTGGTACCCGATGCAAGATATTCCCCACACTGTGTTTTTTTTTTTTTTTTTTTTTTTTTTTTTTTTTTTTGGAATAGAGAGATTCAAATTTATATTGTAATCATTAGTGGGTTTTATTTGCTTCTCACCTCAAGTAGGGTCTCAGATCAAGCCTGTCTCCTAACAGTAATACACAGGGGGATGCATTTTGTCTTGCTTCAACACTCTCTACCACTATTCTTGATCTACAGCCCTGTAGGAGAAGTCCAGACTGGGGATCTTCCTCAGAAAGGTGTTATGAGTTGAGATTAGTTAGGCAAGTGGCAGAGTGAATGCATAAGCAGTGATTTTGCATAATGAGGCATGTGAAATCCCACTGGAGGTTGTTAAAACAGCAGACAGACTGTGGTAAACAAGGTGGAAGGTAGGCTTTGAAAACAGATGGCTTTGAAAACCTGGCAAAGCCCTGTTTCAGACTTTTAAGAATTGGTTTCGTTAGTGCAAGCTATTTTTTTTAATTCTACATGCATATTTTAAAGTTCTGTTTTAATGATAAAGTTCCGTGGGTAATTGAACATCAGTTTACATCCCGCTGTAAAAATGCTAACCACCAGATGTGATGGACAGCTTGCACAGAGACCTAGACTGTTCTTGTATTTTTGGATTCAAATGTGTTACTTGGGTTTCGGGTTGTGGTAGTTTTGCTGACTCCTATGCTGACTGCCTATAGGCTAGGACCTGCCCTCCTTGCTGAATAGACCCCCACACACCCCTGCCACCGCCCCCCCTCCCCCAGGACCTCTCTGCCCACAACCAGAGTTGCTCTGGAAGCTTTCTCCCACGAATGCAACCATTTTTGAAGATGGCATGATCTCTTGAGTCACTCTGCCTTAGTGCGGGCTGACCCCTGGAGCTCGAGTGCCCCTGTTTAGATAGTCCCCAGATTCTTAATGGAGTCAACCCATCCGAGTGCCATTTCTAGATGTTCTTACTTCTCCCCAGCAGTGATGAGGTTGGGCCTCTCTCAGTCTCTGGATCGAGTCCCACATCCAGCTCTCTGCTCAGTCGGGAGCCTGCTTCTCCCTCTGCTCCTCCCCCCGCTTGTGCTCTGACTGCCACTTAAATAAATAAATAAAATCTTTAAAAAAAGAGCCTGTTGTGTGCATGCCAGATCACACAATTTGATTATTCTATAAATGGATGCAATATGAGCACAAAAGAAAGAAAATGAGAAGGGAATGAAATACTTGAGAGAGTGTCAATGTAGACAAGATGTGAAAAATACGGCTCTCAATGAGGCTGGATGTAGTCACTACGACGGGTTTGGGAGGGGTGTAGACACTTCCCTGCAGTGTCTCAGATAAGTGAACTGATAAGCACAGAAGATCTACCATGATCATATTATACGGTGACCATGTGAGTTTTGGGGGTGGTCCTACCTGAATTATTAACACTGCTCCTTTTACACTCAACTCTCCCCGTTCCCACGATAAAATATATGGTCACCCCAATGGCGGGTGTCACTTAAGGCAATACAGAGAGGCAAAATACTAACCAGCACCTCTTCCTCAAAGAAAAGCCCTTGACTATTCATTAAAAACCCTGCCATTATCGAGAGCTAATACTAATCTCTGAAAGGGAAGCCTGGAACCCTCCCAGCCCATTGAGAATCTGGGCTTCAGAGAAGGTTCTTTTAAAGAGTGTGCTGCATTCAGAAAGAAACTGTTTAGGAAGTTCCCTGCTGGTGTGAGACAGGCAGTCTCTACACATTGGAGAAAATCAGGTTCCTGCACTAGAAGCAGCTTCAGGATCAAAGAACTCTGCCCCGGGCTTCTAACATGCGGCCATGATGTTCGTGTCTCTGCTGACCTGAATCCCAGGAAGGCCACCAGAACAAACGTTAATTTGGCTTTTAGTGCATATGCTTTGGCTTTGGCTCAGGTGTGATGAATAATACATTGGTATCCATTTAGGGTCTGACCAGGGCAAGGAGTATTATTTCAGCTTTTTGGTTTGAATCAGTATGGAATCACTCGGTAAATCGACTCACCCGGGTTCAATCTGGGGTTTGTCCCATTTGTTCGTTTTGCTACTCCTTTTAGTGCTCTAATTCTGAAAAGCAGTTCCCCCCCCCCCCAGGTAGCCTTTCTCTGTTGAGAAATAAGATTTTTAAAAAAGATTTTTTATTTATTTGTTTATTTATTTGAGAGAGAGAGAGAAAGAGCATGAGAGGGGAGAAGTTCAGAGGGAGAAGCAGACTCCTCATGGAGCTGGGACCCCGATGCGGGATTCAATCCCGGAACTCCAGGATCATGCCCTGAGCGGAAGGCAGTCACTTAACCCATTGAGCCACCCAGGTGCCCGAGAAATAAGACTCTTAACGGCAAATATTCCTTGAGCATATTTTTCCACGAGTGGCTGATGTGATCTCATTTAATCATCATTGGAGGGGGCCGGTGGCAGCTCCAGGAGATCGGAGGGTGTTGTGTCTAATGTAACTGATGGAGCGGAAGCTCAGAGATGTGAAGTGACTTGCCTAAGGTCATATAGTCAGGAGGTCAAAGGGCCATGATCACATTCAGGACTTTCTACTCTCAAACCTTTAGGCTTTTGATACTTCTGTTACTGTGTTTCCTCCCTGCTGAGCTATAGGACCCTAAAAAAGAAGCCATTGATCAATACTGAAATATTGGTGTAATGATGCTGCCAGTCTGATCTGCGGGTTTTCCTCAGCACCCTGGCACATTCCAGGGCATCAGAGCTCACTTCATCTTTGAATGGGCAGCAGGAAGCTTTGAATGAACATCTTTGGTGTGTGGTCAGACTAGCTGGGAGACTTGGCCAATGCAGGGCAGACAAGATGAAGTCAGAGGAGGGCAGAGCCTTGATCTTCCATAGCAAGGGACCATGACCCCAAGCCAGCTCTCTGGGAACCACTGCAGAGCCTTACGCTGAGGCCTAGGGTTCTGTTCCATGTGTCTTTCACTTTCAATAGCTGAAGCCCAAGTTGGATTGATGCTTGTCTGTGGCTGGGATTTAGACTGGACTGTCCATCTTGGCTTCTCCCCTCTTGGTGCTAGTCTTCATGGCAGGCTGGGGTAGTGACAACTTTCCAAGCTCAGAATTCATTCCCTATTCCTCTTGTGCTTTTTCCTGCTCTGATTTTCCAGCCAGCTTAATATTAGATGATCTTGATAGATGAAGTGTTTTCATGGAAACCCAGGATTTCAACTCCCAACCCCAGCACAGGGACCCTGGTGACTCTCTGGAGATGGTCCTCAGCAGAACCTTAGGTCCCTGGCACACGATGCTAGGCCGGCTTTCCCATCCCACTGGGATATGATAAATGTCCATGTCTGGCACCATGATTTCTCCTTGGAAGGAGATGCAGATCAGCTTGCTTTCAATAAATAGAATTTACACCACGATGCTTCTGTATAATTATGTTTCCTAATTATATTACTTGCTGCCTGTAGGCAAAACACAAAAATCCCCCAGTTGTACCGAAGGAAACCTGATGAGCTGAGCTCCTGGGCAAACCCAATGCTTGTGACAGAGCAACCTCTGGGAAAATGAGAGCCCCTGACTGGGGAGACTTGGGCAAAGAGGTAGGAAGGTCTCTATGATAGTTTCCAGTTCTGATATTTTCTTATATATATATTTATGTCAGGTACATGTATATGGAGGTCCATTCAGATTGGGCCAATGTTTCCTCTGTTGGGTGGATGACCTTCTGAATACGTCCCCAGCCTCTGGCCTTTATGGTTAATTGCATTCAGGTATTTCCCTTGAATAAATCCCTCAGGAGATACCATCTTCCAGGAAATATGTGACTTGCATTTGAGAATCTGTCCAAGTGCTTCTTGAAGCACTTATGATATAGAGCTAATGGTGGTATAGGGTCCCAGGTGCAGCTAGGGTTCGTAGACTCTTGCTGGTGGTGTGCCTATCTGAGTAGGGTCACTAGAGTCCTCAGTTCATGGACAAGTTCAAGTTCCCCAGACTGTTGGAAGCTTCTCCTAAATGGGCACCCTTTCCCTGTGTCCTGTGATACTCGTAGGGTTTCTCAGAATGCTCTTCTCTCAGGAAGGACAGGTACAGGTCCCACTCTTCCATATCCTACAAAGCCAGGGTTGTCATTGGTGACCTCCAATTACTTGGGGGTTGATTTGGTTCAGAGGAACAGAGGGAAAAAATGCTTGATGAAAACATTTGCTTGGGATACTCATTTTCAGAATTATAAGTCTGGGTGACCTGGTCTCTCAATTTCCTATTCCTTTTTTCTTTTTTAATTTTTAAATTAACTTGTTGCCACACAAGGCATCAATTAAGAGAGTGAGTCTCCAGCTCTCCTATTCATACTCTTGATCCTGAACTGCCCACACCTCCATTGCTGGCATTGATTTCTTCTGCCCACTATCCTCCATCCTCCTGACTTCTGATTTTGACTGTTACTCCCCCAGTTCTGGCTTTACCCTTTCCCTGAGGCATTAAGCTTAGCACTGACTTTATGGCTACAGTCTTGACCTCTCCATATACCATGGTTCCTTTCTTCCCTCCAGCTGGGATGCTTTGGCCTGCTCAAAGTAGACCCTTTTTCCAGCACACTCCAGTTCCTGCATCTCCGAGCCTGTCTTCCTTCCCAGATCTGCCATGTGGCTGACCCTTCCACTGGGCTACCAGAACGCTTAGGGCATGACCTGTACATTAAGAACACACTTTAGGAACATCCCTTGTGGCAATGGGTTAGAGGAGATTTGATGCAGAAGAGAGGCCTATAGCAAC